>JAOVVA010000024.1:16225744-16248856 GCA_028565275.1 Leiocassis micropogon
CTGGTGCTATTCTGACCACGTGACATTTCTAAGTCTGCTATTTGATCAAACAGCAAGTTAGAACAAAGAGCGAACGTGAAATTCTGCAAGAAACTGAGCAAGTCTGCAAAGGAGACATTTGATTCGTCAAGTTTACGGCGATACTGCAATGAGTCGTTTGAGTGGCACGCATGCTTCATGAGCAGAAGAACATCACTGGAAGACAACGAGAGATCAGGAAGACCTTTAACGAGCTCAACCCCCGAAAATGTTGAAACCATTGGGCAATTTGTGCATGATGATCGTCTGAGAACAATGAGCGAAGGTGAGAGAAAGAGAGAGAGAGAATTTAACTATGATTTAAAGGCTACTGTGTACTAACACCTAATAAAGTGAGCTAATAAAGTTCAGTACTTTCATTCTTAAGTAAATTTGAAGGTGTGTACTTTGGGACATTTACTCAAGCAAAAATGTACATGGAGGACTTCTACTTTTACTGGAGAAAAGTTTTACCTAGGAAATCTCTAGTGCAGGATTTGTGCACTTTGCCCACAACTGCTCCCAACATTCACATCACAGAATACTTCATGGTATCATGAAATGTCAGCCCTGCACGGTTTAATTTAAGAAATCAATAAAAGTGTGTTTCCAACAAGGAATGATTCATTCTCACTTCCAAACTGCCCAAAAGAGAAAAGTGTGAAACACCACAGCACTGAGTGTGAATAGCATGAGAGCAGTGAAGCATGAAGCCTGGTCACAAGATCTGATTATTTATTAGAGCATGACTGTACCCAGAATCAGGTCTCTGTGCATGCATACACACACATACACACATTGTTTTACTGATGAGACACTGGAGGTTTGTGTTCTATTAAAAAAGAAGTGACAAAAGGATAGTGTGAATATTGAGAAAACTGAGACAGATAAAGAAACACTACTAGATGTTCTGACAAAAATACATAAATTACAGAGAACATGAAGATTTGGGAACCAGATCCCAGAATCAAAACTCAGGTCCGTAATTTACTGACTTTTTATCTGCTTTTAAGTAAAACTCATAATTTTGATATTCCATCCTTTAACGAGGAAAAAAACTCAATGACCTTAATATCTAAGTTTTACTAGAAAAGTCTGGACAGTGTTCTCAAACCTGAGTGCGGCTTATAAAGTCATGTCAACATGCCAACAGTGTATAGGAGAACTTTTTACTTTTAGAATTTATTAGTTTTAAATCTGTGACATTGACCAAATGTATTAACTATTCATACCGTGAACTTTAAAGATCATTTATTTAAATTTTATCTTAATAAAGTGTTTTATAATGGTCAAGGTCATGGTGGATGTGGGGCATATCCCTGGAACATTGGATGCATTGCAGGAATATACAGCTATTCACATCTAGAGGCAATTTATTATGAACTTTCAAGTCAAATCAGGACTTTTTGTCTCAAGAGCAGAAGAATGAAGGCAGAAAACCGATTGACATTTACAGAAGACTTTAAGCACAGTACACAAAACCTTTTAAAGAAGGCTGTAAGTATTTGAATGACGATCTTGGATGAGATGGCTCTGAGACCACTGCAGTCGTCCCCACGAACATTTACTGTACGTAGCAAGTGGAATGACTGAATCTGGAAAATTCATGGACAACTTGTCACCAAATTGCCAAAGAAATGCATCTGTCTGTGGGAACTGTACATGCCATTGCCATATCCCCATACAGTCCTGACCTCCAAGCCATTTCCACATGTTTGGTCCATTAAAGGAGTTCCTGGGAAGCCAGGGTTTCAGACGTGAAGCAGGCAGTCCGATCATGTCTCATGTGTACTGAGAAATATTTCTACCATGAGGGTATTCAAGGACTAGCGAAACTCTGGGATAAGTGCAGTAGTGTTGCAGGTGATTATACAGAGAAGTAAGGGTAGATTCAAATGTCAATCAAAAGTTCCGGTTTGACTTAAATGCTCATTGTGAAATGTATACCTTTGTAAGGTATAGGGGAAAAAGGAAGAAAAAAGGGAGGGGAAAAAAGTAGCTTTGCAGGCCTGCTTTGGCTGAACTTGCCTGCATAAAAGGAAGTCCTTCGGACTGATCACCTTTATCATATAATAAAATATTCCCATCTTGATGGGTGTGATCTTTTCCCGAATGACCCCCTCCCTCATGCACTGGGCACAAGATCTCACTGAAGGGGATGGAAATGATGTAGATCACATGTCATGAACTTACGACTCAGTAGATCTCACCCCAATTAGAAGACTTTGGAGTGAGAGTGAGAAGCAAATCCTGGTTGTCTAAAAAAAAAAAAAACATTTGATACAGGAAAGAGGTCACTGTGTGGAACAATGATGGGAGGTACTGCAGGTCTGTGCTCTTCACTGGTGGGACAGTCAGTCTGGGATCTTACATCTTCTTTTCTCTCCCATTAACATCTGTGTCACATCCACAACAAAGCCATGACGAAGCATAAACTCTCGGTCATGGTCGTGACTAAGCCGTTCCCTGTTAACGAGAGCAGTGATAGCTGTGAAAGCTGCCGACCCTCACATGTATGAACATTGGGTCATTTAGAGAGAGAGTTTCTCACGTTGCTCTGAGGTCATTTTGTGTGTGTGTGTGTGTGTGTAAAAAACAAATCAATTGTAGTTTAATCAATGGTTTTCTGTAAGAGACAGGGCAGATTTGGATTGGTGTGATAGGATTTTGTATTTGGATACATCTTTTAGGACAAAAAAAATAGCGAAAACAAATCGGATTTTATAGAGTATAGAGTGTGGCATTAAGAAAACTGTAGGTACACATACAGTATGCAAAACTCAAAGATTAACAGTCTAAGCTAAGTCCAATCTAGAGTTTATGTCTCTGTGGAGTTTGACGTCTTCTTATTGTATATTTCCTCCATCTTATACAGCCTCCTCCAACCTCCTGAAAGCACCAGGAGGTGAACATCACCCAACAACGGATACTTCCCACCCTGGAGATATATCCGCCGTTTCGGTGGCAGTTACTTAAGGGGTCGGGTTGCCAGCTCGATGCCCGATAGTCCAGAGTACCCGGAGGAAACCAACCAAGCACAGGGAGAACCCGGACCCTGGAGGTGCAAGGCAACAGTGCCAACCACTAAGCCACCGTGCCGCCATCTTGAGATTTTAGAGAGAGGGAGAGAGAGAAATAAATGTATACACACTTCCTTTAGGAAAAGAAAAATAGTATGATGTATATAATATTAATAAAATATTTATAATATTTTCAAATATATCAATATATAACAAAATTTAGTATTAAAATATTTATACTGTACATGTTTTTCTTTTTCTGACGTGTGTTTACATTTTTTGACTATATATATATATATATTTGAAAATATATATATATATATTTTATGTGAGGCTTGCAATAGACTAGCATGGTGTTAGCTAGCTAGCCTGACTACAATAAGCAGTTAGTGTAAATTACTGGCTAAATTAAAGTAAATAGGTGATTTCATAATTGGGGCGTGGTGATAAATATGTAAAAGTTAACTTTATTTCATGTAAAACCGTTTATTTTACTTTTAAACGAGTAAAAGAGTTAAAACCAAACGAGAAAATTTGGTTAACTAGCAGCCATGCTAATGCCACAAGGGTGTTTTTGTGTTTTTAGTTCGAGGGTAGATTGGGATTTCATGAATTATCATTTAATTACTTATTTACATTATTATTTATTGAATTTATCATTATTTTATTGACAATAGCAAGTACATTTAGGCAAAGACCAACAATTCCCTGATTATAATTCAGCAAAACCTTGTCCAGGTCACGAAAAATAGCAATGAACCGTTTGTGAGAAAAGACATGACTCTTATTAGTGAACCGAATTAAATGATTGGACTCAATAAAATGATTCAGAATTCATCAACGTTGAACAAGCAACAGCGGCCCCTAATGTTAGGCGTATAGTATTACAGTAAACCTGCACGAACAGCCAACTATGCATTATTTTTGCAAGGCATTTGTTTTCTTTATTTCTTTCTTTCTTTTTTTTTTCTATTTTGAATATAAAAGTCTGCTCAGTTGTTTGCCCTGTTGCATGGACCTGTTTGATTGCATTACATTTTGTTCCTGTGAAACATGAAGGTGTGAGTTGAGATTAAGAAAGGAGTCTAGGTGTGGTCTTTCTCCTCTTTTCTCTGTGTCTGTGAGGTGGTAATGGGCCTGTTAGCATTCAAAAAGAGCTTTGTTTCCATAGTAAATTTAGATTTTCGGCATGGTACAGAAACTGGGTCATTTTCAGGTTGAAACATTTCTTGTTCAGTTATTTATTATGTTTATAAAAGTAAACATATTATCCATCTTTTGTCATTTTTAAAGTAAGAATAGTACAATAATTTATGAGAAATATAACAAAAATGTTGTTATTGACCAAATTATTGACCATAATTGTTCTTACTGTTCTATTTTTAGTCAGATGCTCAATATAATTAAAATTCAAGATTTGTGATACAAAGAACTTTAATAATTCCAGGGGGAACTTGTTTGAACAAAGTTGCACATTGTACAGAATATATATACAGTACCATGGTACAGTTTGTTTAAGCAACTTTCCTCTGGGATTAATATACAATTTAATATATACAGTAGACTGTAATCATTGTTTAGTGTAACACTTACCCTATTACACATATACACACTTAAAAGATGTATGTTGGACTTTTTATATATAAAACACATGGTCACACTGTAGCTACCTCTGGATCCTGAGTCTTAATATTGTAATGTTTATTGTAAGACAATAAACTGTAAGATTGTAATACTGATTCACTAAATTAATTATCAACCAGCCATTTTTTTGAAGGACGGTCACCCTCATAGCTGAATGTAATAATACACTTTAGGGCCAAATAAAATTGCACAATTATTCACAATTCATGTGTAAAAATGGGAGCTTCGTGCTCCCAGAACTACTCTTTTTAATCCATTGGAATATGGCTGTGGTGCCAATAGGGAAGAAACAATCCATAGATGTACACACACACACACACACACACACAGTAATGGAAACACTGCTCTGTCGGAAAACTTCTTTAACAAGGAACCTGTGTAATGACACTTGCTTTTGCTATACGCACGTGCACACACACACATGGTCACAATGTTAAAGTAAACAGACTGAGCTTGGGAGACGGTTACCCATAGCGCGCAAGAGAGAAGACGCTCAGCAGACAAAGTGCATGCATACTACTCGTATACAAGGCCATGTTATAATGTGATCATTTATTATTATTATTATTATTTACTTTTTTTCACAACTCTTTAAATCCCTTACATTATAACATAATATTATATTGGTTCTAATAAATTAGTTTAATGTTTAATATGTATCTGGCATGAAATAGCCTGAGAAGTTGATATGGCAATAAATCCTAACACAAACAAACTACTCGTATATCAAGACTTCGCTCGATTATTAAGTTAATTTTTTATTTATTAAGCCCCATTTTTTAATTATTAAAAATGATATGAATATAAATAAATCAACCAAAGAGGGGAGAAGTAAATAAGTGTGTGTGTGTGTGTGTGTTTAGAGGGGTAATGTTAATCTATGATGTGGAATTCCTGACATATATTTATCCCATTTTTCTTATACATGTGTTTTAGTGAAGGGAGAATGTTATTTTCTTTTGTGAAAACAGAAAAGAGAATTCTGGTACAGTATTTATGGTTTTACAATTGTGAATAAAGAACTTCCCGAAACTAAGCGTTTAAGTGTTCTCTATGCACTGTATGCTGATTGGACACTTAATTTGTGACGTCATTGATCGCGTCACATTCAGGGAACGACACAGGCCTCGGGAAGCGAGGGATTATTGGAACCGAGCCTTCTGCTCTCGGAGTTTCGGAGTCATATTAACAATTCTACCTCTCTGGGATCGCTGAATATGAAGAAGAGCTGCATATAATCACAGAAAACAATAAACTGGGGAACGGATTAATTACGTTCATTGCATTACGGTTGTTGGTGTGCGGAACTGATTTGCGCTTGGGTTGTGTTTAGGTCGGAGTGTTTTTTTGTTGTACCGACAAACCTGGAATTGTGAAAAACGACAAATTAGGAAAGGAGAACAAGAAAAAAAACAACGTAATTTACAGAATGGACGCGCACTTAATGTAGATATCATTTGAGAAGTTGGGTTAAGCTTAAGCTGAGGAGGGGAAAAAAAGAAACACGATTCATCGTCGCAGCCATTTTTAAAGCTTCCGGTTCCGGGTTAGAGCAGCTTGTGTGTTTTGGTTTCTATACCAAAACGGCGTGATTCTTGGTTTTTCTTTCTTTTAAAAAAATATTTTTCCTTAGCCAAAATGCAGCGACCACATTTCCGACCTCCGTATCCAGCAGCAGGCCCGCGAACCGGAGGATTTCGGAGCCCTCCACCTGCTTTGGACAGGGCAGGGGGCGGCAGGTTTCCCTCGCCGCCCTGGGCTTTCCCAAACGGGCCGTACGGACCCAGATTCGGGTCGTATGGCGGCTCTCCGGGGGGACACACCCCACCCAGGGAGTTTAGCGGTAATAGAGGAGGGAGTGGTGGCGGGAAATCCGCGGGACACACACCGCGCAGACCGAACGATAGTCCTACATACAGACACTCGCCTTATCAGAGTCCCGGAGCTCACAGCGGATATCAGGTAGAGACCCACAGCCTGAGCAAAGGCATTACACACTATCAGAGAAGTAAGGTACTAAACTCTACATTCACTCATCACTAGCGTGGTCATGTAAGGTAAATAATTTGATCTCTTGTACATTTAATTCGTCTTTACAATGTATATATTTAAAATGCACATAAAATTGGCTCCATATTGAAGGAGTACACAGTATAAGAGGTGTCTTATTTAATTATCTGTTTATTTAGCAAAAAGGACAAAATGTCCTGGTCAGAAAATAAATAGCAATGAACTGTTTGTGAGAAAGGATTCGACTCATTGGTGAACCGAATCAAATGATTTGACTCGCCCTAATGAATCAGAATTCATAAACACTACAGCGGCCTCTAATGGTTAGATTGTGGTATTACAGCAAACCTGCACAAACATCAGATTGTTTTATCAAGATAGCTTGTTTACACAGTACAAGAGATGTTTATTTTTTTATTATATATTTATGCAGCAAAATCGTGTTTTTTTTTCTCCCTAGTTAGGAAAAAATTGCAATGAACCGTCTGTGAAAAAAGATTCGACTCTTATTTATTGGTGAACCAAATTAAATGATTCGACTCCCTAAAATGAATCGGAATTCATAAACGCTGAAGCAAGCGGCCACTAATGGCACGATTTGGTATTACAGTAAACCTGCACGAATTTCCAACTTTGCATTCTTTTGCCAATTTGTCTTCTTTCTTTCTTTTTAAATGATAAAAGTCTGCTCCATTATATCTTAAATAAAATTTGAGTCCATTAAAATATTGCAGTAAATTGGTTTTATGTAAAAAATGGGAAACACAATCAACTACATTAATACTTATACTGTTAATACAGCAAACTGTAGTGCAAACTTGTTCAAAATGACCGCTCCATGATAAGACCCAATTTAGTACCTTATTTTCTAAGAGTGTAGTAATAACTCGGGTTTGATTGAGTTTAATCAACACACTTACAAATAATGATCCTGAAAATGTGCTTAATAATTCTCAACACTAAATTGTGCCACAGACGCAACAGATTTCTTTGTCCTTTTTTTTTTTAAACAAAGTAAATTGTCTCCTAAAGGGTTCTCCGCGGACGTCCACGCCGTACACCAGGGACAGAGGCGCAAACGATATGGATAAGTATTACAAATCGTCCATGCTTCAGGACCCATGGGCTAACCTCCAGCCCATATCAGTGACCCAGACCCAGTCGAAATGCAGCTCCCAGCAGGCCACACACACAGGCAGGCCAGGGAGGTACTACAACAAAAACTCAACCGCTTAAAACAAGCCTTTTAAGACTTCCCTTACATTTTTTTTGGGGGGGGGGGTAATTAATATTTGGACATACCAAACTTTGGACTTGGACATGACTGCAGCAATAACACTTCCAGAGCTCACTGTTTACAGCATTTTCTTTTAGATTTTGTATCCTATTGTACTTCTTTTGTACATTTTAATTTTGAGTGTAGAATCCAGACAGGCACATATACACTCTAGCACACGTTTATTATGGACAAGTGTTTAGTGTTGTCACTACACACCAAAATCTACGAGACATCGGATTTGTGTGTGTTAAATCAGAAAAAACACATTACACAGATTGGATCCAGCCTGAGCTTCCTTATTGGGAAATTATTGTGGATATAATTATTAGTAATATAATTATTCAGTAAATATGATTGTCACTGCAGGTTTGAGTGATTAGATTGAGTTACTGATTGATGCGTGTCTGTGTGTGTGAGAATTGCATTAAGAGGTCTAATCTACTACCTCTGAGCCAATGATGTTAACAAACTCAACCAGCACAACATTTTCTAGGCATTTTATTATAATTTTGTACATTTCTGTAAAATACCTTTGACTTTGTCTTTAATTTTATTTCATACCTGTCATTTTTGTTAAAAAGAAAAAAAAAGAGTTAGGAGTATATTCAATTCGATATTTTTTTTTTACATTCTCAGGAGTTTTTAAATGCTTATGTACCTCAGTCTAGTTAGTCCTAACTCGAATTATGTAAAGGTAAAGTTTTATGGGAAAAAAGACGATGTATTTAAAAGCCTTTGTTGAAGTTTTTCCTCGAATGTGATTTACTCGGTCAAGTGTGAGGTGTCTGGATTGTCTCGTTAAGTTTTATATCTTTAAAATGTTTTTTTTTTAAAGTGAGAACCATTTTGTTTTGTTATTTCTTTTAAATATAATTACAATTATATTACAATCCCTTAATATTTCAGTAATGAAAAGCGTCTTGAGTCTTTGTTGGAAACAGTTTTACTCGGGTTTAACTGTAGGATTAATCTTGGATCTGCTTTTATTATAAATGAATCAACATTTAGATTAATATTAAATCCAGAAGGACACACAAGAACAACACCAGACACAAAATATTACAATAAAATCTCTTGAATTTATTTTTTTTTGGCTCCGAGTTAGACAGCTGCATTAATTAACATAAAGTAGAACAAAAAGTACCTGAGGGCTTCAGCAGAGCATGTTGTGTTTCAGCTTCATTACCCCTGTGTACCGTTAATCACAGAGTGAAGTTAGTTATTATTATTATAGAAAAATGTCAAAACACACGAGTTCCAACGTTATTGAATCGCAGTTAGCAGGAAATGATCGTCAAAATTATTCAGACTTCAAAGAGAGATGGAGCTGCACATGGCGTTATGACAAACCCACAGGACGTTATACAGATCAGTCTGTTCCGGAGGTTACGAGAAGAAAGAAGAACCAAGGTTCGATAATTCACTATAAGCTCATGTGGTACGACTCGCGGCCTGAACTACATTTTGGAATTAAAAAGAAAACCACAATTTCCTTTCTTCCTCTTATTTTATGGAACAGAAATTGAATACACATGAAAATATGAACTGATTAAAGCATCACAATGAAAAAAAAGACTGAATAATTTAAATACATCAGTCACCATGTTTTCTCAGTAATACATAAATACCTGTCACGCTGATATTCGCTGCATCTTTTTCTTAGGAAAGGTTCACTAATGTCTGATGGTTCATACAGCACTGTGCAAAAGTCACCTTTTATATATAAAAACTTTTAGACATTTTCTGCATGATCGAGTCAGTAATTCTTTTTCTTAAAATTTTTTTCAAAAAAGAAATTGTATACTACATTTTTTTTCTTTCTTGGATGTCAGTAAAAGTAAAATATTCCATAAAGCCCCACTCTCCAGACCAAAAAAAAAACAAAAAATAAACAGATGTGAGTTGGACAGTAAGAGTCTTGGAAATCTCTTCAAGCTGCTCAGTAAAACTCACCAGATAAATTCTTTATTAAACTGGACACGTTAAACGTTTGTACTTTTTTAAAGCACAAACATTTGTCGCATGAAATCTTCATTTTAAGTGATTTACTGTTTAATTCTCTTTATAGCAGACTTTTATGTTCAAATTGTTTATTTATGAAGGAAATCTTTGCATCGCCTGAGACTTCTCATAGTAACAAACTGTTAAATGATTTCCACTGACTCTCCACTGGTTCAGCTTTCGAAATAAATATTTTGTGTTTGAGTTTGCATCAAGACCCACGGGCCTAGTACACGTATAATGTTTCCAAAGAATCTATTTAATATAAGTTTACAGCTTATTTATGTATTTCTGTTCACTCTGACCTCATTAACCCCGCGGAGAGTGTGCTGAGGTAAGTAAGGTACGGAAAGCCGTTTTAACATTTAATGTCTACAATTCACGATCCCGAATGAACGTTACAGATGGTGGTTGACCTGTGACAGTGACAGCTAGATTTATCCGTAATCTGTGAAGTACGAATATCTTTAATAACGTCACAAAAAACAACAGTCGGCTTGTAATGAATCCTAAACGACAACTGTAGATATCTGTAATTGGGTTTAGACTTGTTAAAGTTGTTGTTTATGCGGCTCTGACACAGCGGCTATACGTTCTATACCAAATTTATTCTATTGGTTGAATAGCAAAACCACTCCTGTCTACTTGCCGTAACTTACAAATATCCACAACATTTCGCCTCTCATTTCAAGATATCTGCAAATAAATCTTGACTAGGCAGAATGAAAATCTTTAATCTGAGATCTCTTTAATCAAAATAAATTTGAACATATCTATAGCTTAAAATATATGATACAAAATTATAAACATCCACAATTCCAGTTTCAAATTATCTACAATTTAATTCTCATTAGTCACAATTCAAGTTCAAGATATCCATGTTTTGACTAGTTAAAAAATAATTTAAGATATCTTAAAAAAAAGACATTACAGATATATTTTAAACGAGGGGCGCTGAGGATATTGTGAATTGGAATTATGACTAATCATGATTAAATCGTAGATATCTCAAACGGAATAATGGATAGTTGCAGATATCCACATTTCATATGGTTGATTATCTAAAACTGAATAAAATATAATGTAATGGTATTTTATTATTACAATATGTCATTCATACTAGGAACAAATGATATTGTGGAACTCTGAAATGACAGTTGTGGATAGGAGGAACGTCATTATGGATATCTGAATATTTAATGACTAGGAAGAAGCTATTAAACGTTAAAATGGCTTGCCGTAGTAAAGCGGTGATCCACAACTAGTGTGTCAGAGTGAGGAGAAACACATGTCGGATGCCCTACCCGATTCGCCTCACATCCTAAAAAAATGTTCCTTCATTTGTTCATGTGTTTCGTTAAGTCAAGGCACTCGGTTTAGTTCACTCGTCTTTCTCAAACTTATATTTCACAGATCAAGCCTGGACCTATGTGGAGATAAACTTTTCCAGCTCAAAGGCTTTGCTTAATTGAATATCAGCTTTTTAAAAGCTTGTGTGAAGAAGACGCTTGTTTGTGTTTAAAATGCACACGCAACCCCAAGCTTGTGTAGTGATTAGACAGAGGCAGTGTTCACACTTGGAAATGTTTATGCCTCTGCTTCCGAGTCACTGAGTCAAAGTCAAACAGTTTAATTTAAATAACATCGTTCCTGTTTGTCATCTGGAGAATTAAAGTTCTCCTTTATGATCAGGAACACGATGACCTTCAGTTCCTCCAAGAATCATCAGGTTTATCATTTGGAAATTCTGGTTAGTGTTACAGCTCGTGACCGAGTGGTTAAATGGGGGTGGGGATTTCTGTACTTGTTACATATTAGCATCATCTTTTGGCATTAGTCCAGAGACGGTCGGTCAAGGTATATGTTTCAGGCATGCAAATCACGGTGTGATACAAGTTGCCATTGAGTTTTATTTTGTGTTAAAGTGCTGCATAACACTGAAACCATAGCACTCAAGCCAGTTCTAGTCCCTTATGCTAGGTAATGCAGATGAAATAAAGACAGGTGTCACTCTGGATATAAAGCAGTGCTGGTGATGCAGGACCCCAAACTGAAGGTGCAGAACGGTACTAAGAGGGAACACGTAGGGAAGATTGTGTGTGTGTGTGTCTTTAATTGGCGGATAAAAGCAGACGAAGAGTTCGAGATACAGAACAAGATAAGATCAGGGAAGGAAGCATTACACAATGTTTTTCAAGGAAGGTTGGACTGGAAAATCTGCAGTGAGGGAGAATGAGACCTACAGTTGGCAGTAATGCAACCCGCAGGATTCCAACAGCTGTTAAACAAGAAAGAAGAGGAACAAGAACATTTCACTGGCTCTGTGCATGTACTGTGCACAATGACAAAGTTAAATTTAATCCAAGAAAAGTACGTTGTTTGGTTTCATTGTAGCTTTGGAGGCCAAAAAATATATATAGTTGCAAGCAACGATGAGCGGGCCCAAGCACCTTGCCCCATCACTCCAAAACCACCCAAAATAACTGACTTCCTGTTGAGTAGACCCCATGATATGCAGTGTGAAAGTTCGTGCAAGTTGAGCTATGCAGCAAAATCATTTGTGACATCAGAAATCGGGACGAAGACATCAGCACTTTCAAACATGGGCACTATCATAGCAATGACGATGACATAATAGCTATGACATCATCGTGCTGATGTCATAGTGCTTGTGCCCTTAAAATCAAGAGAACTTCATTCTGTTACCTCTATTCACTATTTGCTCACCTTCTAGCTTGTGACCTGATTGGTCAGGAAGTAAAAACGCATTTTTTTTTTGCATCACTCTGCACAATCGGAAAAACGATTTTCAAGCATTCAGACTGTTTTTTTCTTTTCTGTTTAAAGCGTCTGCCTTGCATTCACGTCCTACAGAAGTACACACATTAAAACATACCAAGTGTGAAAGTAGCCTCGCTGTAATATGACTCAACCTATTTACATTTAAATAATGAAATGTTTTGCGATCATCAAGACTTGTACACGTGTACATACCTGCCTTTCTGTCCCGTTTTTACACCAAAGAAAATGAGCTGTTATTAGACAGACATTGGAAATAGAAGGACATGACACCACAGCGGAAACAAAAAAATAACATCAGTCATTATAAAATACAACATCTTTCCCGAATCCTCTTGATTAAGCTCTTCCCTTTGTCTTTCCCGTTCTCTTTGCCCTCCTCCATTTTTCTGGCTCGGATTCCACGCATGAGGTCGAAAAACACCTGAAAGTAAAAAGTATTAAACCGGATATTAATATCCAGACAGAATCTGGAGAACAGCACGCAGGTTTTAAGTGAAGTGAAATCCGTGTACCTTGTCCACGTTGGCCCGGGTCTTGGCAGATGTCTCCACGTAGCTGACGCCCCACTGATCTGCTCGAGCTTTGGCCTCCTCCGCTCCCACCTGCCTCCGGTCCTCCAAGTCGGACTTGTTTCCGACCAACAGGAAGGGCACGTTCTCATCCTCCTTAACTCTGATGATCTGATCTCTACAAAACATATTTGTTATACAGTGTTTTAAAGGCTTGCTTAGCAATATAAAAGGAGGAAAAAAAGACAGACTAAGAACTTTTTTCCATATTAGCTAAAAAAAAATTCTAACCTGAAGTCTGCAGTAGCAGCGAAAGACTCAGATTCAGTGATGGAGAAGACACAGAGAAAACCCTCTCCGCTTCGGAAGTAGTTATCCCGAATGGCAGCGTAGTCTTCCTGTCCTGCTGTGTCCAGAATATCAATCTGCACCTCCTCTCCATCCAGCACCACCTTCTTCCTGTAGCTGTCGGCTTTAGTGGGCTCGTAGTCTTCTACAAACTGAGAGAGAGAGAGAGAACCACACACCATGAGCATGCGAGTAAACAGGCAAAACATTCCTCTAACATTTAAGAATACATAAGAATAAGAGAAACGATCAACCTTTAATAAGTTAGATTTGTTACAACAGCCGAAAATGTTTGCACCCCTGACCATCACACCCATAGGTGCTTGTTAAACCTCCACTCTCACACTGAGAATTTCACTAGATGTAGGATTTGTGTTTTACAAGAGCATTAGTGAGGTCAGCCTTTGATGTTATCAAATCGAGGTTGAACAGCTTTAGGATAAACCTTGATTTGATAAAATAAATGCCTGTCTTCATGAAGCTCGCTTTAAGCACAGCACCGTAGAAATTCTATACAACTGTGTGCTTTGAGCACATGAGTGAAACATGAGTGTGATGGTCAGGTGTCCACATACTATTTGCATTATAGTATATCTTGTCCAAAAAAATAAATAAATCAAGTTTAAGACTTAAACCTAGGGACAAACCCCTCAGGACAGTGTTATTACTTTGGTGTGGCCTTATAACTTTCCATATATAGAGTCGTAAATCCGATTCAACTTTGGCACATCGATCCCTAAATATAATAACTCAATAATAATGATGATGGTGGGTTTTGATTTCCACCACTGTAACACCACGCCTCCTTAAACTCCAGTTTAAACTAATGCAGAAATCCGATGCCTCCACCATACCTTGGATTCTCTACATGCACCACGTCACGGCCTTTCTACACCCACTCCACTGGCTCCCTATCGAATACTGTATCGATTATTATAACCATATACCACACCCTTACGTTAATCGTTGCTCTTCCCCATCGAGGCTCTTATTCAGCCCCCATGATCATCATGGGCTGTAGAGCTCTTAGCCACACCTATCCTGCTCTCCCAAAAAATATCTATAACACAGACTCTCTAGCTATAGTCAAATCACATCTTAAGACCTACAGTACTGTGTAAAAAAAAGTCTTGACCCCCTTAATTTCATCATATTTTGCTTCCAATCACTACACTTTCTTTTCAATGTAGTCTTCCTGAAGGACTTTTCTTGCTCTCATCATTTTTAGTCTCAGTACCTGATCAGGCTTAGAGGAATGTTTTGTTTGTTAAGCCAAATAGCCAAACAAAAGCCAAATGTTTTGTTTGTTAAGCCACAGTGAAAACCATCTAACAGGAGGCATGAACCAACAGGTGCAGATCATGACAGATGACCAGGCCTGTGATTAAGTATACTGCTGATGCTGAATGCTAAGGAGTTGGAACGGACGAAAGGGGAAATGAGGTTGCTGCTGAGGTTGTTACATACACAACCCATTTTTAAATTGGATCTTTAGGCACTTTGTTCCCATTTCTTTTATTTAATTTAATAAGAAGAAACGAGGGAGCTCATTTTCACAGGACTGTATCTATTTATTAATAAGTGCTCATAAAACATGATTACAGGCTGCACTTAAATCAAATTTTATACATCATTTTACAGTTGATACATTTACTGTGATGACATTTTATTTCATATTTATTGATTGATTGCTGCTATTATTGTTATTTGTATCTTACATAACATTGACCCTGAGTGACACCCCATGGCTGTGCTTGCATATTTAAAGCTAACGGTACAAAACTCCACAAAACATTCAAGAAGCTCCATGATGTTATGATGTGACTATATGTTACTAGATTAATAAAGTATTCATTTATATAGACACAAATTTGTGATCAAGATTGCGTATTAATTCGCCACTGAACGACTCTGACCAGTAATCCAAAATATCACTGGTAACAATCCAATGTGTGTGTGGAGTATCATTTGATACTGTACAATTAAATAACAAACGACATGTGTCTTTGAGACTGAACTCCTACCTCGTCGTACATGAACTGGAGCGTCAGTGCGGATTTGCCCACTCCACCGCTGCCCACCATGATCACTTTGTGGAGGGCCAGAGAGTTTGGTGCTTTTGGTTTAGTAGCTGCCATTTTTCTTCCAAAAAAACAAAGGCTCCACAGGAGGTAAACCAAACAGGAAACTTTAACAGTGTTTACTCAGCTTAGGGAAGGAAACCTGGGGAAAAAAAAGAAAAACACAGACAAGTTAATGTAATGCAGCATGTGTATTGCACTGAAGCAGTCACGGTGATGTGATTACAATGCATTATGGGAACACAATGACGTCCCGCTCTAGAAGTGTCAGGCACTAAACAATAGCGCTTCTTTTTCTTCACTCGCCGACTCTGACATCATGCTGTTAAAAAAAAACACAAAAAAAAAACCAGACACTTGGCAGATTCGGAAGGAAAACGCTGCACTTGTTAACAGCAACCGCTGACCAGGAAAGAAGTCTCCAGGCACTTATAGTGTATTTTTTATTTTATTATTTTTTTTATACAGTCTTTACATAAACACTGGACAGTCTCTTCCTCCAGGATTTATGTTTAAAAAAAAAAAAATCACTGTGACTCCCAATATGTGTTTGAACAAAAAAATCTGTAATGTCACTGATTATATGAAAGGTCTTGCATGGTACTACATGTATGATCACTTACAAACTAGAATTATTCGGCACAGAGACTTAGGCCAAGTTTTGATACTTTTGACTCCTCTTGGGATAGATTTTTTTTAGATGATAAACAAATATTTTTATTTCCTAGTGCATGAACTGCAAAACTGCTCTGCAGATTAAAATCCTAAATCCATCCACTGCTCAGGTCAACTAAAGAAAGATGTTTTCTCGTTTTCTTTTTTTAAGTTAGGATTATTACATGCAATTTTGCTCACTAAAAAAAACACAATGTATTTTCATATCTGATCGTTCAAGTCAAACCAGGACTTTTGAGAATAACAAAACGGTTATGAGACAAAAAAGTCCCTTAGTCTCTATAGAATGCCCTACAACACTAATATGCACCATTTTTTATAACGTTATTGCTGAAGTCGCAACACGAATCACATGCATATGCATGATAAACCTGGTAAGATGAAAAGCAACATATAGATATTCATACTGCATATTAGGGAGGCAAATCACGATACCTCAGTGCTGATGATTTATATTCTGATTCTGTATCACTGATTCACTGAATCTTAATTATCCCGATTTAAGATTACATTTTTCTGTCACAATTTTAAGACCTTAAACCTTTAAAAAGTTGTCATAACATTGAAAAGTTTTATACCTCTTCACAACTGTATAAACATGAGTAATTCAATGTAGCCTGTTTTTTTTTATAGCATTAGCTTTCTCACTTAAAACATGGCATACAAAATAACTTCAACTTTATATACATTTGTGACTTTTATTATGTAAATTGCAATAAAAATGTGTTTCTGTTGCACCACTCGGTTATATCCAAGACTGATGAAGCTGAAAACCAGCTAATTCTCGTCACTGTCTCATCAACCTGTGCATCATAACCAAATCGCTTTTCCTTCATCTCTACCGAATATGAAAAGCATGAAAATTGCAATTTCCACAACAAAGTATTCAATTGCAGAAGCAGCAAATGCAGTGTCACAAAATATAAATACCTCTATATTATATAACCTTTATTTATATCCTATAGAGTCTGCAGTGTTTTGAGTCACCACTTCTTTTTCTTGCCCATTTCTTTGTGTTACTGTGCATTAGTAAACCACACCTTCAGAAGACAATCAGATGGGGTTGAGGAAGAGAAACAGAAAAAGGACCTTTCTGTTCCTCTGTAACCACACCAAGGTCAAAGGACGCACTCCAGAATGGGCGAGGGAGGCTTGTCTAAACATTAAACTCAGCATGCTCTCTTTATGCAAAGCTTCTGCATGGCAAAGTCACAAAAGAGTGAAACATTAACTGTTTAACATCCTTGTTTTTCCTGGTTTATTTACCCGCAGTTGTTTCGTTTTATTTCTTTTAGCTGTGTGTTGCTGGATTATTAAATCTCCTGTTGAGTTTATATTTATCTTAATGAGCCATTAAAAAGCCTGCGTTCAAGCAGAATTTCAGCCAGCGCTTTGCAAAACGTGATTAAACTGCCTCCCAAGCGGACCATTTTCTAAGTAAGGTCATTTTAGTGAGACTTGCCATTTCCCAGAATGCTCGATATGCCTTCGGAGGTAAAATAAATTATTATTATAATGTTTATTCCAGCTGTTCCCATCACGTGTCATTCTATCCAGCTGCCGGATGCCAGTTGTAAAAGGTAAACCCGCACCGGAAAGCTTCTGTTCATTTCATTAGGAGGACACGGTGTTTAGTCGGTTTTCAGAATACAGCTTTAAGGTTTGTTGAAAATGTAACAGCAGCCGTGTTTCCGGAGCTGCATGTCTCTTTGTTTGCATCATTTGCAATACCGTTTTTCGTTCCTAAACGGCTGAAATCCTGAAATTTGTGGTGAAACACTGATATTGAGTTGGTGTGGGCCTGGATCCTGTAATAAGCACAGGGCATATGGAGAAGAACTGACATCTCAAGAGCTGCAGAATTTCCTGAATCATCAATAATTCTCGACATAAGTCTCAACTGAACAGAGTTTGAAAAACACCACTTAAGTTATTTCACCTCTCATTTGGACTCAGAGAAAACATACAGTATATTATATAAATTGCTATAAATTCATAGTATAACTGTACAACCAATGGTGGCCAATTATTTGGTTGAAAGAATGCTAGACTTGCTAAGTGAAACGCTTTTATGGGACTCGGGACTGGACCAGAGTACTTGTCGTGTCTGTTTGATTAGTATTATTATGCAACTAGCTGCTTCATCTCACTAATAGAAATCTGTCTTTTTAAGTATAGTAGATAGTTTTATGGTATTAAACTGGCCCCAAAACTCACGCATGCTTTAACTGCAAATTTTAAGACTAATCTACCCACGCAAAGTTTTGAAACTAATACTTTTGAGAGTCCATAAAGTCCAAGTGATGGATGAAACGCCTCTCCTCAGCAGTAATATACGTTTTTGCAAACAACCTACATATTTGCCTTTTGCTAAAAGTGTCGTCAGTGACGTTGTATGCAAATCACATTGTCAGAGAGAGACAGTACTCTACCTGTGAAAAGACTTCACAGAGATCGCAAACAAGCCATTGCGCCATCCTTTGTAACCAGGGAAATGAACACATGCACACGTTTCTCTCTCTATAGGAAAGTCACACATGACTAAACATGATTTTATAGTGAAAGAGTTCGTACTTGATTGCCTATTTAACGCTTCATATGTACTGTATAAAAGCAGCAATAGAACCCTTTTTTTGAGAGCCTTTAGGCTACAGTATGACGTGACATTCCTAGATAATGACATATCTAATTAGTCTCATCCAAATTATTATTCTAGGCATAGTATCTTAAACTAATTATGCCTTTGGCTACGGAAAATTTATCAACATTGTTTTTTCATGAAAATCAAACACAAACACTTTTCATGTACTCGGGAACGGTTCACATTTATTTTAGGCATTTGGCAGACGCTCTTATCCAGAGTGACTTACAAAAAGTGCTTTGAAGTTTCCGTCATTGGATAGATATATACACTGGGTTACTGGGTTACTAACTAAGTGCCATCAGTCAAACATAGTAGGGAAGATTATTTTATTTATTTATTTTTTAAACAAAGAAATGGACTGCTGTTTAGGATATGATTTCACCATAGTCACCCATCACCCCTGAAACCTGCACATGAAAGTTAAGGTCAACTCTGTTGTACTTTTTTTGTTTGTGTTTCTTGGCAGATGAGAAAACAACTGAGTGCATATTGCCACATCAGGTGTACTTGGGTGCAGAAAAACATTACTGATGTGAAAGGTGGCCAGTGGGGAAAGTAGGAGGCCTAATGTGGCAAACACTGTCAGACTAGGAAGTAGTTGTTTTCGCTATTCATTTCTCTATTCATTTTACATGTGGAGGTGAACTCATGCCATCATTACATGAGCATCTCCTGGATCTTTCTCGTGTCCGAATCCATCTATCTTTGTACGTCAATAACCCATCACGGTATAGACACTCCAGAAAGAAAGAAGGCACAAAAACCAAACTGGAGACAAGTTCAAACTCAGAACAATATAATCCGTTCCAGCCACCCAAAAATATTACCAATATTATTTTTTCAGGCTTTTGAATGTATGCCGAAGGTAATGTGAGTTGAACCTTTCTAAACAGCTTTCGCCGACTTGCTTTTTAAACTTGCTTCCCTTGGCTTTTCACTGATGCAAACAAGATTTGAACGGCTCCTGGATGTATGCGCAACTTAACCAGCATTCGGCTCAGTTCGGTTCCTTCATGTGCTGAAAATGCTTCATATGCACCTGAATGCACTTAAGGTGAAAATCCATAGGAGAGGGCATTCATATGCCGAGGTTGCGCTATATGTTTGCATTTGAGGTGGTAATATGTTGCAGTTCCTCTATGATCCTGCAGGTGGCAATCTAAATGAATCACACATTAGCAGGCAGCACAACGCCCAGTGTGGTAGGAGCGGATTATTCACTAAATTTGTTTGGAATTGAAACAAAATATTGCTGAAACGATTCCTCGAGTAACTCGAGTAATTTGATTACAAAAAATGATCGAGGCAAAATCTTCTGCCTCGAAGCTTCTTTTAATTAATTTTAAAAGCTTGCGTTAGGTTTTTGCGCAATTATTTGTTTGGCGTGACACAGCGCACTTCCGGATGCAAGCCCGCCAGTAAACACCGACGAAGAAGCAGCGCTTACGTCACCCACAAAGCGGAAGGAGACGCAAACAATTGTGTATTGATTTGAGAGAGCGTTCTGTATTTCATAGTATAACTGTACAACCAATGGTGGCCAATTATTTGGTTGAAAGAATGCTAGACTTGCTAAGAGAAATGCTTTTATGGGACTCGGGACTGGATCAGAGTACTTGTCGTGTCTGTTTGATTAGTATTATTATGCAACTAGCTGCTTCATCTCACTAATAGAAATCTGTCTTTTTAAGTATAGTAGATAGTTTTATGGTATTAAACTGGCCCCAAAACTCACGCATGCTTTAACTGTAAATTTTAATTGTGTTCGGTTTTTGCGCAATTAATTGTTTGGCGTGAGACAGCGCACTTCCGGATGCAAGCTGCAAACAGTTAGCTGTGTATTGATTTGAGGGAGCGTTCTGTTGCGGGCTGCAAAATGGAAGGGACCGATAAAATTATCAGCGAGCCAAAGAAGAGAACTTTTAGTTCGGAACGTTAAGTTGCACTAATTAGTGTTTTTGTATAATTATTTATTTTAATGTTTGCCTTAGTTTTTTTGATACTCAAAGTAATATGAAATACCTTTTTATTTGTTTTTGCATATGAGAAAATAATTAAATGCATTTCTGTCCTGTCCCTGGTATGTACAGTAGTATGTCTACACGACATACAGGTAAACCAATGCATCAAGTCCTGTGCAAATCGATCAGACGTCCTACGACAACATAACACGACATGACATGATAACATAACGTACACCTGAACTCACACCCGAATCCAGACAGTAGTCAGTCAAGGTCTGGCCTGAAAATAATCCGTACACAAGCCCTGAGTGATGCTGGAGATAAAGGAAGGCATCGGTGTCATGTGTAGAAGCATACTACAGTTGGGCGTGTGAGAGCCTGAAACAAATCTTATCTCACGACATGGATAAAATGGCGTCAGCCAAATACCAAGAGATACAACAGCTGTGTGTAACGGTTTGGCTAGGAATTTAGACAATGTCAAATGTGTGTGTGTGTGTGTGTCTCTCTCTCTCTGTCTCTCTCTCCAGTCTCTGGCTTGGGTGTGGTACTGATATTGCATTCACTAATAATTCAGTGGCCTAAAACTGCTGATCATCATGCATGAGACTGTTTTATATTTATTATTATTATTAATAATAATATTATTAATATAGTTACATAAAAGAAAATTCATTTTTTAAAACGGAAG
This sequence comes from Leiocassis micropogon, assembly GCA_028565275.1. Lineage (NCBI taxonomy): Eukaryota > Metazoa > Chordata > Actinopteri > Siluriformes > Bagridae > Leiocassis > Leiocassis micropogon. The sequence continues at coordinate 16,247,431 of JAOVVA010000024.1, forward strand.
AACACTGTTTTCTCTACACTATGAGCTAACTGTTAGCATCAGCTAGCACACCCAAAAAACAAACCAGCACGCGCGAAGAACGTAATTTTTCGTTACCATGACAATTATTTTTCTTATTAGCATTAGCTAGCATGAAGTAACTAGCCGTTTAACAACACATCAATTAACTTACAGGATTAGCACACAACATCAGAATGTAAAGTTTAATCTTTGTGAATATAATAAAACTACTAGTCAGCTATCTAATACTAAACATCATTTTAGTGTATAAGGACAAGCAAATGACCCTAGTTAGTTAGTTAGTTGGTTGTATAGTTATTTAGCTAGTGAATTAGCATACCAAGCGTCACGCGCCGATGATGTCTGGTCAGAACCGCTCGCTCTGCCTGTGCCGGTGATTATCTTTTTTTTTTTACCTCAGAATAAGATGACTCAGTAAAGCCCAAACCTGCTTACTGTCCTTGGAACCGGTTCCTGCTCACACCCTGAGCTAACATGCTAAATAAACCCTGTTAAAAAGCGCCAAATAACCGCTGCGTCTTCAATTATTCCTGTGTAAACTTAGCTCGAGGGCTAACGAAACCAAACTTCTTAAGCGTTCAAAAACATACCCCAAAATTAAAATTTACTTCAAACATGTACGTCTAAAAATATTCCAGATTATGATATTTTCTATTTTTTTCTGTCCCTTCACTACGAGACAAGTTTGACATCTTTGTTTCGTACCTCCTTCTTTTTTTTTTCAAATGTGACGTGATAAACCGGGAGTCGATTCTATGAACATAAGAATCGGTTCTTTTTAGATCCGGGCATTGTGCGAGAGTGAAGCCGGAGTCGACTCAGGAGTTGTGAAATCGATTCAGCTTAAAGAGAGTCGGAAGTGAGAGAGGGTGTTTTTTCTGAAAACAATGACATACAATCCAAAAACAACACAGCCAGGGGGGTATTCCAGTGGGGTATTCCAGGGGGGTATTCCAGGGGGGTATTCCAGAAAGCTTGGTTAACTTACCATTTGGTTAATCTTAACCTCTGGGATGATTAACCCCAAACCCGCATACCGCGAGTATGTCGGTTCCAAAACACCTAAGAAGAGTAAGTTTAATCAATCCTCTACTGGTTACCTGGAGTTAGTGCGCGTGCACGGTGCATTCATAAACACATTTTCAATAGATCACCGATTTCACGAGTCAAAATGGAAAATCAAAGTGAAAAAAAGAGAGTGTATACTTCACAAAGGTTTTAATGCACGCATATGAGGAATTCAAGCCAAAAATAATGATAAAAAAGCAATACGGCTGCATCGGCTAAAGAAAGAGAGCCGGCTTGGCAAAAAATAACAGAGTAAATGTGTGAGTGTATTAAATTGCAAATTTGACATCACCTCCCCTTTTATTATAATGCAAAATAATTAAACACCCCATCTGCA
>JAOVVA010000024.1:16272215-16287473 GCA_028565275.1 Leiocassis micropogon
GATGCCTTCAGTGAGAATCTACCAATGGAAATGGTCATGAAAATAAAGAAAACACATTGAATGAGTGAAGGTGTGTCTAAACTTTTCGCCTGTACTGTAGTTAAAACAACGGTGCGATGAGGAATGACTTTGATATAAGGAATTAACTACCCAAATGTAACGTTGCAAATACAAACTTAAAACAATAAAATTTCAACATTTATTCGGAGTGTTCAGCTATTCACACAACGTCCAAACACATCCATGGTCCCTTGGATGCTCACGTGGTCCCAAGTCACGTAGTCTTTCATTGTCATTTCAACCAAATCTAGTTCATTACATGGTGAAATGACCCGACATCCTCCGAAAACAACTAATACTAACGTTGTCCCAATGTCCGTATCGTTGCCAAATTAACGTCACCGCCAATTCCTGTTAGAAAATGATACAAAAACAGATACAGTGGAACCTTTAAGTGATTACGGATTATGGATTACGAGCATAATTCGTTTCAGAAGTGGGCTCGTATTCCAAAACACTCGTAAACCAAATTTAATTTTCCCATAAAAAATTATGGAAACTCAAATTATTCGTTCCACAGCCCAAAAAAAGAAATACATAAAAATAATGAACACAAAATATAAAGTAAAAATAAAACAAATTAACCTGCACTTTACCTTGCTTAAAAAAGTAGAAATAAATCCTGACAGATAAGTGTTTCCGTTTATGCGCGCAGGCGCTGTGTGTGTGTGTGTGTGAAGCCCTGCCCGTCCCGAGAGAGAGAGAGTGTGTGAACCGGCACGGTGTCAAATTACGCGTGCGCACACACATAAGAGAGGCTGAGGGAGAAAATGGATTTTTAACCTTCTAATGAGACTTTCTTACACAGTAAACCTTTTTTTATTTGAATTTCACATAAACACACATTAACGGAGAAAGACTGTTTTGTCAGAAAAATTAGCAAGGAACATCGCTAATGACACTCATGTGAGCGCATTCTATAAAGAATCGCGACAGAGCAGTGTTTCTGTGAAGAGCAGAGAGTGTGCGTGTGTGTATGTTTGTGTGTGTGTGTGTGTGAAGCAGAGAGGGGGTGCTTCACACACACACACACACACACACACTCACTAAAGGTGAGAGAGAGAGTGTATGTGATCCGGCACGGTGTCAAATTACGCGCGCGCACACATAACGACGGGCTGAGGAAGAAAATGGATCTTTAACCTCTCTAATGAGACTTTCTTTTGCTTTACACGCGCTCACACACGTGTGTTATAAGAAACAATACACACGCGCTGTACTCACATTCTTACAAACACAAAACAAAATTTGTTTTACACACACACACGTGGTCACAGTGTTATAGTAAACAGTACACGCGTGCACGAATGTTGATTATACCAGTAAGAGACGGGCACTAAGACCCAGCAGGGGAGACGATTACCCATAATTCCGCAGCACAAGAGAGAGAAAAACCGTTGGCTCAGTTGTGATCACGTGATGCTCGGCCTCAAAACAAGAAGCGCATGCGTGATACATAATACTCGGTACTTGTAAACCAAGACTTGCTCGTTTTTCAAGTCAAAATTGATTCAAAATCTTTGCTCGTCTTGCGGAACACTCGTAAACCGCATTACTCGCAATCCGAGGTTTCACTGTATATGAAATAACACTACACGCATTATGTAAATTATAAATGCCTGGATCAACGAGTATACTGATTTTACCACTGATTGAGAATAATTTATGGTTTGTGACTTATTGGCTAGAAAGTGTGGTCTAAAGCGAGCGCTACTATCGCATTATCGCGATTGCGGTTCCGACACCGATTTCCCGCCAGTGCTCTAGACGATCTGCATACCCGATTAAACCCGAAAAACGAAGAACTCCAGCGCGCCCCTCTTTTTTCTTATTCCTGATTCTCTGCATAAAACATTTAGCTCCATTTTCTCCTGCATATGGAAAACCTGAAGTAACATCACACAGACTTCGGGAATGCCGGCTGCGCTTCAATATTCTGCGGGTTTCTGAAAAGGACGGACTGGTTTTATATTATCTGGGCTCTGGAAAGCCAGGTCTGGGCAAATTTTCTTTGGCTCCACGTGTCATTTGTTTTGGAAAAGAATCACGGGTGAAGAGGTATGCGGCGCAATTCGATAGGCTTTGTTAGGTTCCACCCAGAACGCTGGCTCAACACTCATAAAACTCATCTGGGTTGCGTTTGAAAAACAGTGCATCATGATCTCAAGCATGTCTTGTTCAGAACAGGGTCAGAGCCAGATGTCTGAGCTCAGGACCTCAGCTTCATGACACAGAGAGAGAGAGAGAGAGAGAGAGAGGTTTCAGATTGTAATCACGTTGGTAAGGTTTCCACCAAAACCCTGGGAGATTCAGGCTTTTAGGATGGATTGCCTCTCTTTTCTATCACAGGCCAAGATTCATGACGCAGGTCTATGCAGACTGCACCGGATTGACCTGAGTGGGATTTGAAACCCCTTAAATGATCCCCGAGAATGAAACCTAGCTGTACTCGAATTCCTGCTGATGTTTTCTTTTTGGATTTTTTCGTCTCCTGGGTCTTGTTTTCCAAGAGGCACAGTGTTTTATCAATTACAGCCGGGCTGCACGGTTTCATGATAGAAGCATGACAGCTATTCCTCATATGAGGAGAGTTCCTTTGCGCTGCTGTTCAGTCCATGTTCCACGGGTGTTGAAAGCTGTCCAGCTGCAGGAGGAAACCATGATATTTTCGAAGGGAAACATTCAATGTTCAAGTGTTGGTGTTTCGGCGACTTCAAAACTCTCTCTGCTTTTTAACCCAAATGAGCTTTGGACGCTCTCCAGTGGCGTGGTTTCAGGTAAAAGCAGTCCTGTCCTAGCATAACATGCTAACAAAGTGTTCATGCTTCCTGCAGGAAACAGGTGGAAGGAAGAGACCAATAAATAGCTACAGCAGGGGTGAGAAGGTCCCGAACACCAGCAGAGCGAATCATCTGTTAACGATAATGCTCACGCTGTTCATAAGACTATAATATTGATGAGACGCAACTCAAGTGAGACGTGATGACAAATGGACTGCTATAATGTTAAGAGATTCAAGAAAGCAATATAAAGACTCTTCCTTGCTTAGTTTTCTTGCTTAACATGTTACTTATTTGCTATGGGTTATTTGGGTGGTTTTACCATAGTACAAACTTCATGTACTGTAATATGACACTATGGGACACGTACTAGGATACTGTAGAAGATATGTTATATGTATATGTATATGATATGTTACATATTTATATTTATATTTATATACATGGCTTATTTATATAGTAAGTAACATGAATTAAATACCATAGTGTGTGTTGTAACTCTTAAAAAACATTCCCGTATTAGATTGCACCATTGTCCGTTCAAAGATACAGGTGCATAGTTTTGTATACAGAATGGTACATACCATACCACTGCCTGTACTATACCCTATCAGTAGTACATACTACCATACCGAATCCATCCATCCATCTAGGTACCTCTGTAGTTTAACTAGAGACCGTGGAGGCCAATGGTGACCACTGTATTTATTCCCATTTTATGACTGTGGTAGGACCTCCAGTCAACATTTCACACACTACAGGCAATTTGGGAACGCCAGTTAGACTGTGGACTGTTGGAGGAAACAGGAGTACCCAGAGGAAACCCACCAAGCACGGGACCCCAAGGCGAGAATCGAACCCGGAACATGGAGGTGCAACGGACAGTGCCAGCCACTACACCACCGTGCTGCCATTATCATACCTAAGATACCTGCTTAACATTGGTATTATGGTAGTCACCAAAGTATTGCTGTTCACACCATAGTACTACCATGGTACCTATTAAAGTGCCATAGTACCTACTCTGGTACTCTATGGTGCCTACTATGGTAATGTCTGAAATATCAGTCTAATCCTATGGTATATTATGGTATGTACTATGGCTTGTCATAGTAAACTATGGTACATACCATAGTAACATTTCTTATGGGCCGAACGGGGAGAAAAATAATCATAAATCTTAATTAAAATGCCTCTTTAATGTGCTGTGAGGCACACAATAGGATACATAGAAAAAAACAGACAGTGTGGCTTCGCTGCTTGCTAGTGCGAATTTAGACCTTTTTATTGATCTAGACATGATATAACTTTTACAAGAAGTGCAGACTGAAGATGCATGGATATACAGTCCATGTAGGAAGCAGCGTTCGCTTTCCATGAATGCATGGCACAGTGAGTAGGTTATAAAGTACATATTGTTCCTGTAGGATTTAGGAGCCAGACTCAGTGGAATCTTGGAACACAGGAATTTATAGATGTTTTTTTTTTTTTTGGGTTACAGTTTATACTTTTGTCATTTTTACTGAGCTGCTCAGTTTGGTTTCTCTGGCAGTTTAGCCTTTTGTGTAGCCGTTCCTGTTCTATTCAGAATCAAGAAACATTTTTCTTCTAAGAGCAGGGGCTAAAAGTCTGTCATCGTTAACTAACCTATAGAAAAGTACAATTCAGAACATGCTGACACACTTTAAAATGAAAACTGTGTGAATCTTGCTCCTAAAAGTAAGGACAGCTCATTCACTCCAATTGTGACTCATTCACTCCAATTAATTAAAATTTAACTAGATGAACACTAAATAATTCAAATGCTGACACACCTACTACTATGATGTAATGCATTGTAAAAACAACAACAACAAAAATTTAAGAATTCATATGATATAACAGCGTAGGAGAAATGAGGCCTAGTTGGATCTGACTGGGGTGAGAAGGGGTATAGTGGGGACCTCTTTCCCAGCATGCATGTCTTCTGAAATGACATGGACACGCTCCATCCAGCCATCTGTTCAGCCTAAACGTGCGCTCTCTGACGTGTGTCAGACCCCGATGCTCAGGGGATTTGGGGTTTGGAAAATGTAGTAGTAGCTACAGTATGTGGTCAGGATCCAGTCCTCGCTGTGGTTGGAGCTATATATTTTTTTCTTCATTTATATATTTCATATTTGTTATGCAAGATTCTTCATGAGGTGATTTTTAATTGAAAAATCATAGTTCTTATTTGGAATACAAGTCCGTCCATTAGGATTGTGTGTTTTAAGTTATTTTATATTGTATTGTGCTAGCTTATAAGGTTAGTCCATACCACAATGTTAAAAAAAAATGAAATAAAAGTTTGCTCAAAACTGTTTTTTATAGATTTTGTTTTAATAGGAACAATTCCTCTGTTGTCAGAACTGGTTTGTCAGCCATCTTTGATCACAAACCTTTAAAATCTTGCTAAAAACGTCTCGATTATAATTACAAAAATCTGTAAGCTTTTGAAAAAGCTAGAAAATTCATGGTTTTTTTTTTATTAAGCAAATGCTAACCAGTTTAATTTGAGGGTCGTTCAAGTCAAACTGGGACTTTTGACAGAACAATAACAGAACACAGTTCTGAGAGTAAAAACTCCCTTTATTTCTCTATATAATCCCCTGATACACTAATGCACTTATCCCAGTGTTTCACTAGTGCTTTTACACCATCAAGTTATAAACTTGTCATGAACGGACTGTCTGCTTCACATCTGGCCTCCCAGGAACTCCTTTAATGGCCCCAAACATGTGGAAATGGCTTAGAGCAAAGTCAGGACTGTACGGAGGATGTGGCAATAACTTATGTAACCAATGTAATGTGCAAGTGGTGCGGTGGTGTGTATTGTTGTGCAAAAACAGAATGCCTTTGGCAATCAAACCAGCCTGTTTTTGTTTTTTCATTAAGGGAAGGGTAAATTAAAGAAGTTCCTGGGAGGTCAGCAATTCAGGCGTGAATCAGGCAGTCTGATCATGTCTCTGGTGTACTGAGAAATCCAAGCACTAGTGAAACACTGGGATAAGTGCATTAGTGTAGCAGGGGATTATATAGAGAAATAAAGGGAGTTTTTACTCCCAGAACTCGCAGAAGTGCTGATTTGATTTGAACGCTCCGTGTATTTATCCTTCACAAGCAATACCTAATACCAAAACATTTATATGATATCAGTTCAGAATTCACCCAGCTGCCGTCATCTCTAGTCACCTCATCGATAATAGACCACAAGGAACAATCCTTGTGTTTCCCTGGCAGCGCTACACGTCGGTGTCCCTCAGATGAGATGGTTTGCTTTGGCTCGTGATCGGTGCCTTCTTTTCCATCCATACTTTCCTTTTTCCATCACTCTGGTAGGGGTAGTTAATCTTCATCTCAGCTGGCTGTAAGACGTTGTCCAAGAACCCAGCTAGATTTTGGACACGACGCACCGCATGAGTTCTACCTTGGAGCATTTTACGGGATCTTGTGGATCGATTTCCAAAAATGAGGAATAAGGTCCTAAAAATATGTCAGCATTATACTGTGAATGTAATTTCATTCTAGTAGCTGAGTGTACACTGAGTAATGATCTTTGTGGACCTTGTAGTCAAAAAAAAGCTGTAATGTCACTTCCTCAGACTGATGGAGAACACAATTATGTCTTTGTACGCTGTCCGGGCTGCTCAATCAGTTATATCAGTTATGAAGTCACACCACATTTAACTCAGCCTAACATTTTACGAGGGTGAGACAAAAATGATGGCTGCAGAATTTATTTTAATGAATTTTTAGAAAAGACAAACACGCTTGAGTCCAGTTGGAAGGTTGGCATATGGTACAGGGTACTCGGGCACAGTTTCCACTAAAATCTGCGCGTGCATTATATGCCTATAATGACCTACAAAGCCATATCGGATAAAGTAGGAAAGCACACAAGAGGATCGCTGTTAACATTTTTTATGAAATATCAGTAATATTAGGTGTAGAGCAGGCAGAGAGCATTGACTTTCTTTTCTTCTTTTGTTTGTAGTGACTAGGTGAGTATTGCCACCTGCCACCTGCTGTTGTTGGGAACAATCGTTGCTAGGGACAGGATGGTACGAATCAGTCATGCTTAGTGTGAAAGCAGCATAACTTGGTCCAGAACTTTAACACTATGGGACTCTGACTTCCTTTAACTTTTGCAAGTGATAAACTAATATAGATATAATAATTGAGGTAGTTTGGCTTCTTAACTTCTTTAACTGTTTTAAACCCATTGAAAGATAAGGTGTAAGGATTTATTTCCTCAATCATTTGAAATTGAGTGAAATATTGAGCAAGTACAACCACATGACCATCAATTAGAACACCAAACTACCTGTTAGATCCCATGTTAAAAAAGAGGATATGCCCGAGTGAAATGTCTAGTTTGTACCCATATCCAACAAAATCGCAGGCCTTGAGCTTATTAGCTTGTGGTAAACCCTCTTGAGGTTATGCCGGTGTATTTTCTCTTTGGTACATCCATGCCACATCCTGCCGAGTGTTTCGGATTTGTTCACCAGTCATTCTTTTGTTCTTGATTGCAATTATTCTTCCGTCATCTGACTACTGTGGTCTTCAATGGGCTTCTGTGGTCAATGATCTCACCATTGCGTTCCTATTTCTTAAGAATGCACCATTTCGCTGCCATTAGCACTTTTTAGGGTCTCGTGTTGACAGATGACAGCAGCAGTAAACGCAAGCGAATGCCACATCTGGAACCCGACTGGAGATATTCGGTTCGCGTTCTTGCGGATGAAGTAATGAGCAGGGAACACACAGCTGCCGAAAGAAGCAACTGACCGCACAAGTGTCCACTTACAGTACATCAACCTGACGTCTTGGATATTCTGATGAATTCAAACAGGCAAGGTTGATGCAGCTGGATTATGTAAGCGTTCATACGGATGTCGAAGGAAGTTACAAGAAACGGTTCCGCACAGCTAATCCGAACTCAGACCAGAGGAATAATGAGTAGTCATGGGAATGATAGAAAGAAAAACATACAGTATGTTCTCACAAATCATGCAAGTCTAATGTCAGTGGTTAGAAACCGTAAAAACACTTGCCAACAGCAGTTTTCCTTCATGTTTCATCTTTCTTTGGAACAAAAAAAAAAAAAAAGTGTTTCTGTGTTTGTTAGTAATGCATGGCCTCTGAATAGTGTGATGTATTTTGTTTTGTTAATTTAACATAGAAACGTTGTACTTTTGCGTGATGGGAAAAGAGAAATAAAGATCAACAGGGGAAGATTTCAGTGAGTAAGATCAAATCAAGATAAGTGGGCAGAGCTTCCATATTTATGGGCTTCCTAAGTAATATTAGGGACTTGAAAAAACACCTACCTACCTGTAACTATTGGACATTCCAAATTTATAATATCAACTGGCTAAGCCGAGGAGAAGAAGACTGCTCCAACAGGTGTGCTAAAATTCATCTTCATAATTAATTGAGTTGATGGAATCAGGATTCAGGGTTCAGGATCTACATGGTTTTTGTAGAGTTCCCCTCGAACCAGTACTCCCTGAACACTCGGACTCTCCTGTGGACAACATGAGCGCCTTTTGTGTCTGGAGTTGGTTTCCTGTACATTGGAACAGAGAGGAGAGAACAGGAAGTAGGCAGCTTACTCCATTGTGCCCAAACGGATCCTATGACGTAATTGTTTTCCTCGAGGAGGCCACTGCTGCCCTGTGCTGCATCACACAATGTTTGTTATCTTAGATGTCAAATTGCTGTACTCAGTTGAGACATAATATGCAGTAGAGAGTCACTTCTTACAAAGTCAAACTGATCACTCAACCGACAGCTAAAAAGTGGGCACTAAAGCAAATCAAATTGTTGCATTTTACATGGAATTCAGTGAAACTAGAGAAGGACTGTTTAAGTTCACTGGCATCCATGTGCTCCAGAGAGGGGGAAGGGTTAAATTTGAATAATCATGGATGTGATGATTTAGGAAAAAGTTAACAACACCTCGAATACAGATTGTGTCGATGAATAACCCTTCCTATAATAATCAACTATCTACATTTAGGCGCCATGGTGGCTGAGTGGTTAGCACTGTGGCCTTGGACCTCCACGGTCCAGGTTTGATTCGCGTCTCTGGGTCTGTGTGCATGGAATTTGCATGTTCTCTCGTGCTTGCTGGGTTTCCTCAGGGTACTCCGGTTTCCTCCCACAGTCCGAAGAAATGCAGATTAGGCTTTGGCGTGCCCAAATTGCCCTTAGTGTGGAAATGTTGACCAGATGTTCTACCATGGTCGTAAAAAAGAGAATAAATACAATGGTCACCATTGGCCTCCATGGTCCCTAGTTGGACTATGGAGGTTCCTAAATGAATGGATGGATCTGCATTTAGCTTAAAGGTCACGTATTTGACTATTTGTTCAACACAGGTCTTAGAACTCCCCCAAAATCTGTGTGTGTGTTAATGCTCCGGCTAATATATCTTTTAGACAAACCAATTTTTCACACCTCAGTCTCCCTCTGTTTCACTTCTCCAAACACATCGTTTCATTGTCCATGTAAATGCCCTCCAGCTGAGCCACACCCTTTCAGAGAACTGTAGAGCTGAGCAATAAGTGGAGGCAGTGTTTCCCATCTATAAGGTCACATTAGGGGCATAATCTAATTGGTGTGTTTAAACCCTGGCTAATGCAACAACCTGAGACCCATGGGAATATCGAAAAAAATGACTGAAAAGTGAATTTTATGTAGTAGGTCTCCTTAAATAGCTGAGATCCAGGAGTAGAACATTGATGTCCTTGATATTTGACAAATCAGACACTTGTTGCAGAGGTCGATTGAAAATTAAAACCACACAAGCTCTACATTCTTTCTTCTTTTCCTTTTTTCTCCTAATTTTCTTGATATGTTTCAAGTTACTTTGAGTGCACCAAGGCTCAGATCGGGACACGCCGAGCGATCAGGCTTCAGACTGTTTCTCCAGATCCTTTCTGCTTTATACATCACCAGCGAGGCTCCTCTAAACCAGCAGAGAGGGTGGGGGAGAAGGGAGAGGGGGCTAAGCAGGCACATGGATAAGGACATGGAAACCCCTTTCTTTTGCCTCCTTTACTGTGGCAAAGCCCTAGTTTATGGACCAGATGTTTGAATATTTCCTTTATGATGTTCATGATTTAATAAAAACGAATTCTGGTCTCGAAGGAATGAGTCATTGAACGGTCGGGGGAACGCTGACATTTATAGTGACACCACTGTTAAACATATCTTTTTTTTTTTGGGCCATAATTAGCTAGAACACGAAAACTTCAAGGGCAAGGGAGGGAATTTTGACCTTTGAGGATTTTTGTAATGATCAAAAGATAGAAGCAAACGAGTTCTTGCTTTTCTGCTCCCCTGTACTATTCCGTTCTGCTTTGTAGCCCTGAGTGCTTTGACACCTGATACGACACGCAATGATTAATTTTTTTTCTTTTTTTTTAAGTTTGAACAGAAATGACACTCTACCTAAAAATATTCACAAGCTTAAAATTTGCAGGACTTTTCCATAACATGAATCAGCCATAATACTTTTAATGAACATGCAAAGTTTTGTTTAAAAAAAAAACAGGATGTTTTAAGATTACTAGACATAGAAATATGTTTATTTTCTTGGCTAGTCCATGGCGCTAGTGAAAAAGCCAAACGTGTCTGTGACTTGATAACTGACGAAATCAATTAACTATTGTTGCTTGTTATAAGTGCTAACACTATTTAAAGAGAGTCTTAAATATAAAAAAAAAATGTTTGGCTAGAATTGTCCATAAAGCTAAGGTTAGACATAATCTATAAGTTAGCATATACAACACAAGTTTTATTCACTTGCTAGCAAAACATAGGTATTAATTTAGATGTCATTATACAGTGGAACCTTGGATTACGAGCATAATTCATTCCAGAAACGGGCTCGTATTTCAAAACACTTGTAAAGTAAAAATAAAACAAATTAACCTGCACTTTACCTTTGAAAAGAATCGCGACAGAGCAGTGTTTCAGTGTACAGCAGAGAGAGTGTGTGTGTCTGTGTGTGTCTGTGAAGGCGAAAGTAGGAGGGGTCTGTGTGTGTATGTATGTGTGTGTGTGTGTGTGGGGCACGGTGTCCAATGACGCGCGCGCACACAGACACAAAGAGCAGGCTGAAACAGAGAGAGAAAATGGATCTTTACCCTCTCTAATGAGACTTGCTTTTTGCTTTACACGCGCGCTGTACAAAATAAAATATGTTTTACACACACACACACACACACACACGTGGTCACAGTGTTAAAGTTAACAGTACATGCATGCACGGATGTTGATTATACTAATAAGAGACGAGCACTAAGACCCAGCAGGGGAGACGATTACCCATAATTCCGCAGCACAAGAGAGAGAAAAACCGTTGGCTTAGTTGTGATCATGTGACGCTCGGCGTCAAAACAAGAAGCGCATACGTGATACATGATATTCGGTACTCGTAAACCAAGACTTGTTCGTTTTCCAAGTCAAAATTTATTACAAATTTTTGCTCGTCTTGCAGAACACTCGCTATCCGCGTTACTCGCAATCCGAGGTTTCACTGTATAATATATTATATTTATTAGATTGCTAGCAAACCTGGTTACTTGTGTTGAACAAACAGTAAATAGAGTGTATATTTTTATAATATCATTCATCTCATTAGTAAACTGGGTACTAGTTTGCTAGCTTGCTAACTGGTATTAATCAGCTACTAATAGAATTCAGTTAACATTAAATCAGCTTGCTAACAACCTTCCCTATAATTATACTATAAATACTTTATTTAAAAATGCTCTAATGATGGAGAAGTGAGGCAGCTGACTAGATTTGCTAATCGTTCCAGTTAATCTTTCTAGATTCAATAAATCTAGCACTGGTAATTAAGGTAAGAAAAACAAACAGACAAAGAAATATGTGTTTAGTCAAGGTTAAAATCCTTGGTGCTAGGTGAAAATATAAAGTGTCACTAACAAGCGATAATTGGTAAGCTAATTGGTTAGCTTGTTAGAGGAGCTAACACAGCTGATTTAAAATCTCATGATTAGCTTAATTCTGTTCCACCAGAAATTATATTGTAATAATAATAATAATAATGACAAGCTATTAGTTTGCATGATTTTTTTAAAAACATGTACTAGCCATACTAGACTTAAATAAAAAATAAAAGTTGTATAAAGTTAGTTTAAATATTGATGGCTAAAAACAAACCGTGTTTGTTCAATAAAGTTAACAGTCGGTGGCGCTAGTTAAAATGTGTCAGTGTTTGTGACTCGCTAGCTAGCAATAATTTATTAGCTATCTTTGCATGTTAGATGATGAAAATGGTGGCAAATTGAAGACAAATTTAAATCGAAGCTGACTGATAAATTCTGTTTAACCAGAAACTATACTGATAGTGATAATCACATGCTATAAGTTTGGGTGACCTTTCCCACAACATGAAGTAGCCACACCAGGTTTGATTTACTCTTAGCAGCAAAACTATTCCTTCTGAATCCCCCCCCACCGCCCCCCCGCCCATGGAGATCAACAATCTAGCTACTGTACCTCCAAAGATTTACTGCAGTTTTGCCAAAGAATATAAAGAGTTCTTGATTTGTTTTGATGCATTCCCCTGTGTGATGATTGACTTTTACATTTTCGGGGTACTTAACACAGTTTGCTGTAAACACATCTGACATAGCGAGTGTTTGTAAGGCTGAACGTAGATGTCTGTGAGCGATTTGTCCATGTGGGCCGGCTGACGGCCGGTCGAACGCAGCTGCTCCCAAGCGCATTAGCGCAAGCTGCCGCCCAGCTTGAAGACTTTCGCATGAGAAGCGCTGAAGGTATTTTAATCGAAGCAAGATGGCCTTTTGGAAGCTGCACGGGGCAAAACAGTCCAGGACTGGCGTGTTTGTCGACCCCAAGCAGGTCTGTCGACAGCTCCCTATGCCGCAAAATCTTTCACCTTGGAGTCTATCTTTCTGTGTCAGCTTCACTTCCTATGCACAGTAGCATTTGGATCCTTTAAGATTCCTTGAATGCTCTGCATTTCTGGATTTGAGTTCAGGTAAATACAAAGAGTCTTTGGCCCCTAGCAACGAAATGTGACAAGTTCTTCAGGTCTTGGACAGAGATCAAGTTACCGTCTGCTGCCAGAGGTCAGAGCTGGGGTCAGAACAGCAGAGTGCCATCGTGACATAGCATCCTGCTTATTTAGGTTGAAAAAAAAAAAGGGTTGATAAACTCCAGAGTGCTCACACAAGAGTTTATTAATGCATATACAAGACGATTGTTTTTGAAGAGTCTTGATTAGAGGGATAAAATTGGACATGTGACATCATCGTTAGCCCTTTTTACCCAATTTTGGATTAATAAACCGGTTAACCATGTTGCTAGTTTCTACTTGGCTACTAGTTTTTGTACCACGATACAAAAAAAAAGTTTGCTAAATTACTTGCAAACGATTGAAATTACATCTTATAACACTTAAGATCAGCTAGTTACCCTGAAAACGTTTAGATAACGCAGTATAATATACATTATAAGGTTAATTTGCTTGCTAGCAAAACACAGGTATTAGTTTGGATGTCATTATGTAATATATTTTATTTATTATTTTTATTAGATTGCTAGCAAACTTGGTGTTAAACGCGCAGTAAATAGATGTGTATTTTAACTAACATCACTCATCTTGCTAACTGCAAACTGTGACAAAGTACAAAGAAAAGACACCATCAAATTAGCAATTACATAGCTACAGTGTTAGCTAGCTTGCTAGCAAACTTGGGTCAAAATTGACTAGCTGGTTAGTGATCTTGGTTAGTGGTTTTAAGGACACATAGCTAAGTTTAGCTAGCTTGCTTTACTTTACAGCTACTGGTTAGCGCGGTTTTAGCTAAAAATTGCATAAACTTGTATGTGGTTCAAAAAGTATTTTGTGCTTCGCTGTATGTCGAGAATACATGATCAAATTAGAGACTTGTAATGTTGTTTCAGAGAAAAAGTAAACAACATGGGGGAATGAGTGTGTGTGTTCATATTTATGTATGTGTGTGTTTGTGACCTCTATTTCACCTACAATCCAAGCATTCAGTATTTAGCTGCAAGTATGGAGACTCTGCACTCCGTACATATCACTTGTGTCCTTCAGAAGAGAGATTTTCTGCTCAGATTACTTTTAAGAGTCCGAGTTAAAGATAAGCACCGAAGTCCGTATTTCAAAGCGCTTATCCCTGAACCTTTCTTGAGATGCAGCAACATGTGCCGTGCATTAGGTTGTATTTCTTTAGTAATGATGATGCGTTGCAACTGTGTCGTTAGCAGGAGATGGTTTGGTAATTGGATGCTGTATTAGCGTAGCTGCTGGTGGAGCGCCGTGTGCAACTGGCTCAAAAGCAAAATGGCAAAGTGGCATTCCATACATTCCCTTCTGCAATGTGAAGGAGTCGTGTCTAAGACCTCGGTTTCATTGCTTATCTTAATGACAGAGGATCTGGAATGGGTCACTTTAATATCCATCAACTCATGGTAGGCTTGCACTAGATTGTGTATCGTAATATAGAGGCCGACTATATACTGTAGTACAAACTAGCTAAAATTATGCACAGTATATATATTTAACTTTATTTCAAAACAATATCAAAACTCACTTTTAGGAACATTTTAGGATCACGATTCGTCTGTACTAATGACTTAAAAGACAACAATCAGTAGTCGTTATTAGTAATCTTCCACTACAGTGTCATAGTTTCCCAAAATATGTACAGTATATACTGTGTAACCGAGTATAATCATATCATTGAACCGGAAAAAAGTGAGTCAGGTTACAAGCTACAATGCTAGTGGAATTGTCACTGCATCAAATATCTCCAACAGAAGGCACTAATGGTGTCAAAGGATGCGAGCAGTGTTCCTCAAATGACTACAGGCTAGGGTCTAAACATCAATGTTTCATAGTGATAGCTCAGAACACGGAATTAAGAGAAACATGAATACAAATGATCAAGAGCCGGCAATGACCAAAAACACACACTGACCAAGAACATGCAACGACCAAGAACATACAATAACAAAGAACATACATTGACTAGGAACACGTAATTATCAACACGCAGTGACCAAGAACATGCTGACCAACAGCCAACAATGACCAAGAACACACATCAACCTAGAACATGCAATGATCAAGAACACAGACTGACCAAAAACATACAATAATAAAGAACATACATTGACTAGGAACACACAATGATCAACAAACAGTGACCAAGAACACACTGCCATCAATAACCAATAACATGCAATGACCAAGAACATACACTGACCAACAGCCAGCAATGGCAAATAATCAGAATCAGAATCAGAAAGAGTTTTATTGCCAAGTACGCTTGCACGTACAAGGAATTTGTTTTAGTGACAG
>JAOVVA010000024.1:16287573-16304262 GCA_028565275.1 Leiocassis micropogon
TACAGTATATTGCACAGTGGTATTGTACACAGTATTGCACATATATTTATTGACAGTTAGAATGATGTTTAACTGTTTATGAGGTAGATTGCCTGGGGGAAAAAATGTTTTTGTGCCTGGCTTTGCTGGTGTTCATATAATGAACATATAATGTCATATAATGTCCTGGTGTAACATATAATGACCAAGAACACACTAAGCGATAGCCAGCAAAGTCCAAGGACACACAATGACAATGAACAAGCAACGACCAAGACCATGAAATGACAAAGAACATGTAATGACCATGAACACGCAGTGACCAACAACACACAATTATCATGAACATCATGACCAAGAACATCAAATGACCAAGAACACACAATGCCAGTTTATATTTATATTCAGGACATGTAACTGTGAGTTACTGTGAGTCAGAAAGTTATTATTTTACTACACCTGGAATTGTTTTCATCTCAGTGAATATATAGGAGAGCGTATTAATTAACAATGAATAGTGTGGTGAATCCTATAATACATCCAAATCCTTCTCTCATAAGGGATGGAGAAACCCTGCCATGAAGTCTTAAATGTCTTTACTGATTTTATGAAGCAGAACCGTGAGTTCCCATGACGCTCATGCTTGACACCTTGAAATATATAGTTTTTAAATTACAGACTGCGGAATCTTACTGGTCAGAGGGTGTTGATTAGAGAGACTATAGAAAGAAATAACTACCAGACCAACAGCCAACATCCAGTAAGTAAGTCAGCCTTTTTTCTCCCCCTTTGCTGGTATTCCTGTTATGAGCCAGAGAGCACAGAGGTCTATGCAGTAAGCCAAGCCAAAATGACATCACACGGGAGTTTGCATGAGCTATGTAGAGCTGGGAACGTGAACCGTCCTTCGTGCATGACAGATTAAGTGTGCTGCTACAAAAATGCACCTTATCGTAGGTTAACACCCTGAAAAGGATTGAACGATGAGAAGTTTTTAAGAAAGATGTTTCCTCTGTCCACCCCGTAGTCGGATGTAGATTACATGGAAGGGTTAACGTTCAGACGGGAATGGGATCCAAAGACGGGTGGTGCGTCTGAATTCTTCATCATACCTGTCTGGAATACTAATTTACAGCCCATAATGCACCGCAGACAGGCTTAGAGGAGGACGATAAACCCGCAGACTTAATGAGAAGTGGGTTTTTCTTTTTTCTGTTGAAGATCTGAAGAAGTTGTTAGAGAATAGATTTGGTTTTTTAAAAAAGTTGTAGCTGTAGTTGGAGAGGTGGAAGTTTTAAAGCTATTTTAAAGCTGCTGAGACGAAAGTCAAACTGTAGCACAGTTAGGAAGTGATTTGACTGAATCGATTTGTCTTCTGAGAAGCAAATCAAACGTTTGAATTAGGGGTTGCCGCATTTTTATTTTTTAATAATGACATTGTAATAATGGCCAAAGCACAGAGCTGTAGAACTGCACACGAGTACATCAGATGATATGATATAATCATGATAACTAGGTGCAGATTAAAATTGTGATTCTATAAATATCACAGTGTTACAAATATCCTGATTTGATATTACATTTTTCCCTACCTTTGAAACCGTTTAATAAGTAATTAAATTACGTGTTTTCAGTGTTTTGAGACTTGTGTAATGAGTTTGGAGAAAAAGGCAGATCGAAGACTTTTTTTTTTCTCTACATAATTTTAATCGTATTCAATTCCTCCCCGTCACTAGGGGGCTCCCACATTAAACTTGTGGTAGTAGTAACCACGTGACGCCAGCCGACCGCATCTTTTCGAACTTCTCGCTCACGTAACACAGCGCTATCCGCTCCTTCCGCTTGTGTGAGCTCACAGACGCCCCTGAGTGGCTGTAGAACCGTAATTAATGTGGGAGCACCAAGTACTCCTCATCCCTCCCCTCTGAGAGAGCTCGGCCAATCAGCTTTCTCTAGACCTCCGACTGCGAGAGGTTACAGCATCACCCGGGAATCAAACTTTACCACTGCAACAGTCTGAGGCCAGATCGAAGGCTTTTAATGCAGGTGATTTTTGATCATGTAACCATAAAATGCATAAAAAAACATACAGCACCATAAAAATGTGTTTCTGTTGCGCCACTCTGAAGCTGTACAGACTTGTTTATATCTGAGGCTGATCAGCTGATCAGCGGTCACGACCAATCAAACTGAAAACCAGACAATTCATCTCTATTATAAATGTAAAATTTTCTTTTAAAAATTGATTTTGGAGTCAGGGAGGTGATACGTGAATCAGCACATAAAAGAAACCCATTTCATAACTGAATGATTTTCTCCCCCATCTCTACATAAAATGTTTTAAACTTACGGTTTATAGAATTTTTTAGTCGTTTATTGAGGACATGTATCTGTTATTGGGTAATTTTAGTGATTTCTCCAAGAAGTTAAAGTTTTGCCAATTGTTTTCCATAACTGTGTTTTCGTACAAGGTTTACGAGGACATTTTCCAGCTCTACGCTGCTTGTTTTTCTGCTGCATTTCATTGTGTAACAAATGCCGTGAACACAGTCTTAATCATCTTAGCTTTGTTTATTAAGACCAGGGTTTGCTAATTTCTTTTGTCACGTGAATCCCTTTACTTTCCCTGAAACTATGTGGAACTTTTGCAATGAATGTCACTTTGAACTTTAATGTGAGTCCTGTTAAAGTCTTGAGGAACGTTTGCATATATATATAAAAAAAAAAAACAGATTCTCTTAACTATACAAATTATAAATTAGCCACAACCTCGACCCGATTGTACACAGCGGCGTTGCATGACTTGCGTTTGCGACACATCGAACACGATAGGCTGTTATATTTTATGATGCAGTAACACCTGCCTGTCACATATTCAACACAAACTCAGATTTTCCACCCAGTCGTTCAGCTCCGTCCTGATCAAAACCACAAGTCTAAGATGACTTCAAGAACTGTCCAGATGCTCAAAGAGCATTTGATGAGACATGCTGCTCGTTTCCTGTAAATTCAGGCTCTCTGTAGGAAACTTGAGTTAACAGGTCAGACCTCTGAGTGTGTTTAGGGTCATCACGGACCTAACGGAAGCCTTCAGGATGTTTGGAATGTCACTGTAAGGGGATTAGTAGATTCTTAATTTATTCAGCGAGGTGAATTAAGGTCATCCCTTATGACTGCGCCCCCGACATGACACTTTTTCTATCTTACTTGCTCCAAACAGTATATTCTCTATAATGTTATGCTTTGATTCTCCAGCCTTGCTTTGTTTTTAACTTGTTATTTTGTCCAAGACGCCAGGCTAGACTGGCACGCTGAAAATAAAGGCGACTGCACGCTCCCTTGGGGTCGCAAAACCTCCCAGTAATTGCACTTCAGGGGTTCCTTTAGAAGCTGCGGCCTGGTCATGCTCACAAAAAAGAGCGGTATTGTAGCGTGTGAGGCTAAAGCGACGGCCACCACATCAACTCCACTCCAGCATCAGCAGTGGTGGCACTGAAAGTGCAACTGGGTTAAGCTTTTCGCCCGCCAGCTGCAGGCAGTATTCACAGCATGACGTCTCGCACACTGGTTACAATGCACACCTTGTAGAATTGCAACACCGTTCTGCGTAGCGCTCAGAACTATAGGTCAGGGTCATTCCCTTGAGATTTCTAAAGCTGTGTGGTTTTGGCTGTCTTTTCTACAGGCACTAAGCCCATATGCTTGTATATCTGTGTTTAACATTTCTCATGATGTTCTGGCTTTTACATTTAGACTTGATGGTCTTGTTTCTTATCTCTGGTCCCTTTTAAAATGTCTTAAACAGTTGACCGGAGTGGGCTTGCCTAGCACGACTGCTGTTTTTACAGCGATGTGGTTTCCATATGGGGATGCTCGATGGCACTGAACTGGAAACCCAGCCGCCAACATGCCAGCGTGCCACATGATGGGAAACACTACAAGCTTCCTGTCTAAATTTGAATACTTTCCACTTTGATTATTATAACTGTTGGGGACAAAAAACATCTGCTGCAGAGAACAATATTGTGGCTGTATGCATGGAAATAGAGAGTTAGCTTTTTGGAAATCCAGTACCCTAGTACAATATAAGCCAAAATTCTGTTTTTATTTCATTAGTCATTCATTAATCTTTATATTTAATTGTGGATGTTTTAGCTGTTTAATATTAAAATACACTGATCAGCCTGAACAACCTAGTATGGTGTGGGATCAGCATGTGGCACCAAGGCAGCTCCGGCCCATCGGGGCATGACTCCACAAGATCTCTCAGAGATGTGCTGTGGTGTCTGGCACCAGAATGTTGGCAGCAGATTCTTTGGGTTGCGAGTTGGGGCCTCCGTGAATCGGGCTTCTTTGTCCGGCGCATCCTATGGGTGATCGAGTTTGGAAGCTGATCTGGTGGTCTTGGGTTTTTTGCCTGTTGGGCCCATGTGCAGTGTAACGTTGTTACATTACGCCCTCATTACATAACCGACCAGCACCCACTTACCTCAAAGCACTTATCTCATGGTACCACGCTCCCTCCGAGCCCTCTCACTCACACTCCTTGTACTCAGGGTACTGGAAAAACGCTTTTCTGTTTTGGAGGTAGAACAAAGTCCTCTAGAAGAACTGAGTCTTCAAACAGGCAGATGCACTAATTTAGATCCATTATATCTCATGGTACAGTTGAGGATTAAGGGCCTTGTTCAAGGGCCCATCAGTTTGGTAGCTCTGGAGTTTGAACCCTGGATGATTCGTAGTCCAATGCCTTAACCACTGAGTCAGGCCACTTTTGTAAGTTGCTCTGGCCTAGCAAATGCCTTAAATGTACAGTAAATGTAAATGTTAATGATTACACATTAAAGAGTCTTGATGCAGTATAACTTGTAGCTTTTTATGCTGTGGTGTGTGTCTCTACGATTGGATTCTATGCGTTGTATTTGTCGTAAAGCACCTTGTTGTAAAAGGTGCTGTATAACTAAAATTTGATTTGAACACATTCTGACTAATCAGATTTGAGAATTCAACTGTGATGTGATGTGGTTCAATGACTTCAAGTTCAAGTTCAATGCTAATCTTTAGGAAATAGAATTTGACAAAGTTGTATTAATGACTTTCAATTATATAAATAAAAAATAAAAAAACGTTCTTGGTCAAGGTCTTTCTGTTTTCTCATTTAAAAATTATCAAAGTATCAAGTATCAAAGTATCAGAGTTTTCATTTCCACCACACACTGGAAAGCAGTGTGTATTGCGAGGTAAAGCCTGGGTCGTTGCGTCCAGCAGCTGGAGAGACGTGAACGGAATGGACAGGCTGGGCAGGATCAGGAAACCTAGCGCCTGTCTTTAGAGAGTAATGTTAGTGTGTATGGCTTCCGTACCGCTCACAGTGATTGGTGGCATTTCCTGAAGTCTAAGCCATTAGTCCACGACATAAACCAGCAAGTAGATGGTGAGGACAGCTAATAGAGTTACTGAGGAAATGACTTAAGAGGACAAGAGCCAACATTGGCTCAGATTATTTCAAGAACTTGTCTTTTGTCCATAATAAATTTCAGAGGCTCGAAACTCATGATCCCAGTCTTTTTACTCCATCGTGATGGTATTTGAGCCTTTTGGGGAGTCATTGGGTGTTGAGGAGCGTGACAATTCGAGGAAGACGATGTTACACGAAAGCACCAGATGCTCCGGTATCTTCTGCCAGATGGCAGAGGAGTAAAATTTCTGTCGAAGGTGTGGAAAGGGTCATCCACAATGCTGTTAGCTGTGCAAAAAACACCGCCTTAGTGTTGAATCGTTTCAATGTCATTGATGAAGTGGAAAGAGGCCTTTTATTCAGATTACTCCAAATTTTGCAGTCTGATCTGTTTTCTATAGTTCTCTAAAGTACAGTAAATTTAGAAGCCTATAACAGAAGGTCCACTTGCAGGACATATAGATGTCTAGGAAACGCTTTTTAATAATTGAATAATCACACTGGCAGCACGATGGAATAGTGGTTAACACCGTGGCCTCACACCTCCAGGGTTGAGGGTTCGATTCTCACCTTGGGTCTGTTTGCATGTTCTTACTGTGCTTGGTGCGTTTCCGCATATACTCCAGTTTCCTTCTACAGTCCAAACACATGCTAAGACATGTTCCCAAATTGCCCACAGTGTGTGCTTGAGAGTATGTCCTGCATTGAACTGGCACCTTGTCCAGAGTCCACCTATGTCTCCTGGAATAGGTTCCAGGCTCCCAGAGACCCAGAGATACAGGATAAGAGGTATAGAAATTGAATGTATTAATAAAAAAATATTCACACTGGCAAGAAAGACAGTCTTGGTGTCTCATCAGGCTTCTTGTTCTGTGTTTTTTTTAAACTGAGAAGTGTAGACGTCTTTCATCATAGAGGGAAACATTAATGTCACAGCCACATGGAGTATATTGTAGTCCATGATGGCCTGATAACTTTTCACATATGGTGTTTATCTTTGGTATCTAGAAAGTGATCAGGTTGCTTTGGCTTTTCAAGGACCTGGGGTGGTTCTTTCTGTCCCATAGTGTTTCGAGCAGAGTATGCACCATTGAGGTCAGCCATGGCTTTGTTAGCTATGTGAGATGTTGGTCATTGAAACCATGCATTTGTTAGTATAGTAGGTTAAAGATACAGTCTTTTAAACAAAATAGCTTTCTTTAAAACTATAACACACTGTATCTGTTAATCTTTTTTCCCTTAATTTATTTCTCTCTTTAGACTCGGACGTTAGCATGCGCACTCTGAGCACGCCCAGTCCTGCTCTCATCCTCCCGCGATCTTCGCCTGCGTTCTTCAATGGCTCCTCGTTGTCCTTCGCTCCCGAGACTGTCGGCCTCGCTTATCCACAGCGTGGCATGTGCCAGTCCAAAGACCATCTTCAGGGGGCACCCATTGACATGCTGCCTGACCACGCCTTTCTGCAGATCTTCGCTCATCTGCCCACCAACCAGCTGTGTCGGTGCGCCCGGGTGTGCCGCCGATGGTATAACTTGGCATGGGACCCACGGCTCTGGAGGACAGTGCGCCTGACGGGTGACGTGGCACATGTGGACCGGGCATTGCGGGTGCTTACGCGTCGTCTATGTCAGGATACACCCAACGTATGTTTAACCGTGGAAACGGTGGTTTTGAATGGCTGTCGCAGACTTACCGACCGTGGGCTTTACACAGTGGCGCAGTGCTGCCCCGAGTTGCGGCGCCTCGACCTGGCCGGCTGCTACAACGTGTCCAACGAGGCTGTGTTCGAGGTGGTCTCACGATGCCCTAACCTCGAGCACCTGGATGTCTCAGGTGAATATGCTCTACGGTTTATTGTTTAGCTTATTTTGTGTCCTAGTGTCTTATAATTCATTATTTTATCATCCTTGTATTACATTTTATTTTCAAATTTTCTTTGGGAAGCTTCCTTGGTATTTTAAATAAAAATAAGCGACAACGTTTTATTCTTCCACAATGTTAGCCACCGTGTCCGTGCTTGTAGGAGTCAATGGATCCATCAAACACACATCACACATACTCATGGGACTCGTTTAATGTGCATATAGTCCTTGATGTCTTTCTGTGGCAAGAAATTACATGTTCTCAGAGTTTGGGGATTTACAGATGCCTTTGAATGAAAACTTACTTACACAGGAAAAAAGCAGGGTATGTGGATAATCAGCTTCCCACAGAGCCAGAACAAAACAACCAAAAAACAGCGTCTGCTATAGCTGTAAGAAATGATAGAAGACTGTGTTTTCAAGTTTAATCCCCACATAAATTCATGTAATTAAAGAGAATATCATTTATTAACCGAGGTCCATATGCCTACCCTTAACTGACTTTGGAATTCCTTGTAGATGATAAGCCAGGAATGCAACTGTGTAATTATCAGTAATATTTTACAAACTTACTGACCTGCAGCAGCCGTGTAAATGTACTGCACTTACTGGACTGTCTGTGCGAGTCAGAGGCATACAATACTTCAACAGAAAACAACCCGAGGCCCAAAACAGGGACAGGCCTAAACACTGACTGTATAATGGTAATAATAACACATCCTTATTGAACTATATTTAAAGTTTGGCCACAATACACACCACCCAGGTCTGTCTTTTGACAAAAAAAATTACATTTGAAATGAAGTCAAAATGTAATTGAATACATGCAGATAATGTCAAATACTACCTGACCCAAATATAGCTTCAATTAAATACTACTTAGCCCAAAATAGGGCCTAAATCACATACCAAATATTACACAAATCAAATACCACCTGTCCAAGTATTATTATATGCAAATACTACCTGGCCAAATATGGACTGTAGCAAATACTACCTATAATCAAATAATACTTGACCAAGTATTACCCAAATCAAAGACTCCCTAGCTCAAATATGGAGCAAATCCAATATTCCTGGCCAAACGTTACCCCAATCCAATACTATCTGGCCAAATATTACTATAATTAAATAATACTTGACCAAGTATTACCCAAAACAAATACTACCTGGCCAAATGTAACTCAAATCAAATCGTCTTTAGCACAAATATGGAACAAATCCAATACTACCTGGTGATCTTTGACCAAAATCAAACAATACCTGGCCAAATATTACAAAAATCAAATACTACTTAGCCAAATATTTCTAAAAGCAATACTATTTGGCGAAATATTACATAAATCAAATGATGTAAATTGGTCCCTACAGCAAATAGGGAGTAAATCAAATTCTACTTGGCCAAATATTACTCTAATTAAATATGACCTGGCTGACATACAGTATGGACACTATAACACACTACTGGCCAAATATTGCCCCAAATCAATCCAATACCATCTGACCCAAATGTGGAGTAAATCACATAATACCTGGTCAAATTTGGTCCAAGTTACATATTGTACCTCCTGCAAAATTTCACCCAAATCAAATAATACCTGGCCTAAATATGAACTGTATCCCATGCAACCTGGCCAAAAATTTCCCCAAACGGTACCTTGACTGAATACGGACTGTGTCCGTATTGTGTCCTAGCCAAAATATTACGCAATGCAAATACTACCTTTCTCAAATATGTTCTAAATGAAAATGTGAGGCAAAGTTGTCTTGAACTAAATACTAAATACCTGGCCATATTCTGGATCGGATCAACGTTCACCTAGGCCAAATATGACTGTATACGAATATTATCTGACCCAGATTTTTACTGATTAAACATATTATCTGGCCCATACACAGTACAGATCAAAAACTGTCTGCCTCAATCTTGGCCCTTTCTGGTCTAAACAATGTGTGACTCTGTCTAGCAAATAAAGAACTAAACACTTGCACAAAATTCATCTTGACCTAAACACATCCTGAGCCAAGCACCGCTTAACCCAAACAGAATCCGAGTCAAGTTTAAAAACAGCTAAGCGTACACAGAGCCAAACGGAGTCTGGTCCAAACAGTTTGCTGTTTCTGCTCCATTTATTGCTCATCATGTACGACAGCTGCAGGGGTCTTTCTTACTCATAGATTATTCCAAAATATATCCTGACTTCCTCCCAGACCTGGGAAATATATCAATAGCTCTTTCCGCCCGGCATTCTTTATTCTCCGAGAGGAAAATAAACCCAGGCACGAGCATGACCTCTGACCTCGACAAGCTTTGGGATAGTCTGCTCAGCTCATTGGATGAAAATTTCTCATGTGAATGAGTTTTTGATGAACAGAAATTAAATCTGCATGCTGAGTTGCTTCTGGTGTTTCTTTCCATATTGGCTACAGTATGCACCAGAACAACCGTCAGCTTTAACAGTCCTCTTAGCTCGGATAAATCCCCCAAGCCACCCATCTTTCATTTGCAGGCTTAAAACAATATCTGATATCTCTCTAAGGATGGATTTTATAATCCTTGTCCAGTCAAAAAATTCAGTCCCTCCTCCTCCTCCTGCAACAAACCTTTTCCTGGTGTTTTATTTCTGACTTCCTGCACTTCCTGTTGGGGTGCGAGGAACAAGTGACGCCATTTCCAGAAGTTCACGCTCTCTCCTGGAGAATGCGTGATGCATGGCGCCCTCTGTTGAATAACACCTTTTTTTCTAGATCTTTTCTAACCCTGGCTGAGAGACCCACCCCCCCTCCCCTCCCCTTTATCCCTCCATCCTAACCGACAAAAAAATAACTCATTTCAGATGTTTCTCCTCTTCAACATTTAAGACAGAATTTTTTAAACACACACTTATCCCCTGGTATAGAAGCCACTCCCAACTGAACCTCTCTATGCATATGGTGAAGCGATGCAGAGGTGCCTGCTGTCTCAGAACACATGTATTACATGATGGATTTCCAGCTATAGCCTCCAGTGATTTGTGTAAGAAACGACTCGAAGTGAAACATCTGGAATATTCTGACCTGATTATGAAAGCTAATTCAACCCTGAACAAATCCAGATTGCAGAAGAGGTGGGGTCGATCGTTTCCTTGCTAACAAACATCGTCTGACACAAAACGTCTGTAAGCAGAGAGAAGAACTTATTTCAGCCGCTCCAACAAGCCATGACGAAGATTACCAATTAATCAAAGATAGCAATAACAGCACTGTGTTGATGAATAATGGTTATTTGCCTTGTTAGCATTCTTTTTCATGCTCATGCTCTTTTTAACATATTAGGTCTAATTCGATGCTTTGTTCCAATTCAGCCTGTGTTAAAAGGGGCGTTCAGGTCAAACCAGGACTTTTAACACAGTTATGAGAATCAAAACTCCCTTTATTTTCTCAGTACACCGGAGCCATGATCTGACTGCCTGTCTGATTCATGTCTGAAACGCCAGCCTCCCAGGAACTCCTTAAATGGCCCAAACATATGGAAATGGCTTGGAGCGAGGTCAGGACTGTACGGGGGATGTGGGATTAACTTTAAGCCGTGTTCCTGTAACGTTCAAGTGGTGTTGGTGAATGATTGTGTGCATAGTTCACACAGACAGATGCGTCTCTTCCTCAAAAAGTTATTTGACAATTTTCAGGGATCATGCATCCACTCGCTGAATGTTCACAGGAACAGATGCAGTGGGCTCTGAGCCACCTCAACCAGAATCGTTATTCAGAGATGTATGGCCTTCTTTAAGACATTTTCATCATTAATTATGGCCAAGAGTCTCATCACTGTACATTTCATCACAAGTCCCTGTTTGACTTGAATGCCCCTTATCCATTTGGTGTCACATATTTGACAACATGTAATTATTTTATTAAGTATCGCCCCTAATGATCTCTTTTCCATGTGCAGGATGCTCGAAGGTGACGTGCATCAGTCTGACGCGGGAAGCGTCCATCAAACTCTCTCCTCTACACGGCCAGCAGATCTCCATCCGCTACCTGGACATGAGCGACTGCTTTGCACTGGAGGACGAGGGTCTGCACATCATCGCGGCTCACTGCACGCAGCTCACGCACCTGTACATGCGCCGCTGCGTGCGCCTGACCGACGAGGGTCTGCGTTTCCTCGTCATCTACTGCCCGGTGGTGCGCGAGCTGAGCGTTAGTGACTGCCGCTTCATCAGTGACTTCGGTCTGCGCGAGATTGCCAAGCTGGAGGGTCACCTGCGCTACCTGAGCATAGCGCACTGTGGCCGGATCACCGACGTAGGAGTGCGTTACATCGCTAAGTACTGCTCCAGGCTACGTTATCTGAACGCCAGAGGCTGCGAGGGCCTCACGGACCACGGCATCGAGCACCTGGCCAAGAGCTGTCCCAAGCTCAAGAGCCTGGACATCGGGAAGTGCCCACTGGTGTCGGATGCCGGGCTGGAGGTCCTCGCGCTCAACTGCTTCAATCTGAAGCGCCTGAGCCTGAAGGCGTGCGAGAGCATCACGGGCCGCGGGCTGCAGGTGGTGGCGGCTAACTGTTTTGACCTGCAGCTGCTTAACGTGCAGGACTGCGATGTGTCTCTCGATGCGCTGCGCTTCGTCAAACGCCACTGCAAACGCTGCATCATTGAACACACCAACCCAGCCTTCTTCTGAAAGCCGCGATGAAACAGACAGTCTGATACATCTACGATGACAATCTCATATGCATAATGCTAACAAGCGCTGTTTCTATTCATTGTTAGTGATGCTAGCACTTTTGGGTTGTAATCCCTGTAAGTACGGTCTGTATACACTAAGCAGTATAATAAGATATACTTACAAATAAGTGCCAAAGACCAATCCGATCATCTTGATTAATGTCGCTACAGACCTCCAAGTTCTCTGGATTGAATATTTGCGTCATTGTCTTAGCGACAAAATTAGCTGACCGTATTCAGACCTAATAGAACGAGATTAGAGTTTCCTCACAAATGTAGTTGAAAAGTCAAGATATGTTTGGGTTCTCGAATTCTCGGGTAGTCGAAATTAGGTCTGTACAGTCCGCAGTACTGAAGGAAGAGCAGCTGCCTACCAAAACCCACATCCAAAACCAATCACGGAAGCACTTTTAGCAAGAAAACACATCTGATGATGTTATGACATCCTAAAAGACACAAGGCTAACCTCTAACCCCTGATAAAGGGCACTACTTGGTAGTGCGAAAAATAGTACGAATTTGGTGTGTGGAACAAGAGATTATACACTACAAGTAGCGCACTAGCTTTCTATTTAATGCTATTTGGGATTCAACCCTGAAACAGTTAGTTTGCTGAAAATATTCTAAAGTGGAATAAGTGGAGACATAAAGTGAAGTTATAGGACTGTCCACCTCTGAACTGTTTATTCTCCCCACCTTTTTGGCTAAATAGTACCAGTGAGAATTTAAAACTACTTTCACCCCTGGGTGCAGGACACAACGTGAGTAAAACCATTTGGATTAATGTGCATTAAAGGGAATAAATTGTGCCATATAATATCCTTTGACTTTTTAGTTCAAGCACAAACACCGAACAGATCTTGTCATGTGACTACGTTTAGAGAAGGAGGAAACGGAAATTGGGTACATGTCGATTTTTTTCACGTACACTCTCGATACATTTTATATGACTGTTTTGTTTTAAACCGAGGCCTCGTGATTTAGCGTTTAACCCTTATTTATGCTTCGTCTGTATTTCCTTGTACCCTCCCCCTACACTTGTTTACTGATATTACAGCCATCGTGTACAGAAGTGTATTTACTAGTTTGAAAAAGGGAACGAACTTTGAAGGGAACGAACATTCAGATTTGCAATTTTCTTTTAGACATGGGAGCAATAATTTAAGCTATAGATATAATCATGAATCCGATCCGGAAGTCTTCTGGTTTAACACTACACTCCGTATACACACGTTGGTGTATGCTTGCTCTGGTTATCTAATGAGGTAAACATACGACGGTCTGTTAGTCACAGATTCAATATTTGGATATCTTCCATGTACCATATTACACTTTCATTTCACAATAGTTGATTTTTTAAAAAATATTTCGTTTTTATAATAAACTTCTTATGTAACAGTTTACCAGATGATCGGTTGCTTCTCGACATCCCGGCTGTTGGAACACGCAGTTCACCACAGTGCCATTTTCACCAGGTGATAACGGTCAGAATGTATGGTTCGGCTGCGAACATAACGGTGAAATAAAAATATCAAAGCCATATTAAAAAGAAAAAAAAAATCAACCATGGTCCCTTGTGTCTTTCTTGGTTTCTAATGTTTATACCGTCCTATGCAAAAGTCCATCCATATTTTGCTTTCAGATTTTCTTGTATTTTTAAGGTAGTCTTGAGGAATAGTAAGCCACACAGTGACCTATGAATCATTCAAGCTTAAAAAGAAAATCCCTTTTAAGGCATGAACCTGTGAGAAGCAGGTGCAGTATATCGCTGATGCTGAATGCTGAGTGGTTGGAACAGACGAGAGGGGAAATGAGGTCGCTGCTGCTGAGGTTGTTACATACATAACCCATTTTCAAAATAGCATCATTAGGCACTTTTTTCGTTTTTAATGCCAACATTTTTTCCCATTTCTTTCATTTAATCTACGTCATTGAATTTAATATGAAGAATTGATGGGGGTCAAGACTTTTGCCCTGTACTGTATATTGACAAAGTTATTGTTACTGGTAAATAATAAAATACTGACAACGAGCTCCAAGTGATCTGAAGGTGTAGGAATTAAAGCATTTGCTTATGCGACCAAAAGTAATGGAACGATCTGATGTAAATAAGGAGGTCGTAGACGTGACCAGACGCCGAGTTTCTTCCTCGTTGAAGTTCTTCCAGATCTTTACTGCAGAGTTCCTTCTCGTTCTTGTGATGTTTTGTCTTCAGTTTCACCTTCAAGAAGTATAACGCAGTTCATGTGGATTCAGCTCAGGTGATAGCTGCATACAGTAGCTGTGAAAAATCTTCAGCTCCCTGCTGTCCATCTGCACTCTGCATTTAAGCATTTAACTGAATATGAGCAGATTATATCACTTTAGAGTTGGCTTGCTTCAGAACGTGAGCGTTCCTCTCCTTCTCCATGCTCTTCTGTTCCTATACATCCTATACATGTTCCATAAGCTTTCTTCTTTTTAAGCATTTTTTAAGCATATTAATAGTGTACAATTCCTGAGGTGAACTACCTTGAAGTCCTCTCCTGATTGTTGAAGTCCTTGAGGATGAGGCCAGCTGTTGTGCAGGGGTTTTTTGCTTCACCAGGGAAAGAATTCTTCAGTCATCCACAACATTTGTTTTTCATAGTCTTCCAGACATTTGTGTTGTTTCTTTGCATTCTTTATTTTCCTGAATATATCAAAGCTTCAGTGTTTCTGGTATCTCTCTGGACTCCACCGTACTGTACGAGACAGCTAAAATAACAATAACGTCATTGGTCAGTGTCCAGAACTTCCCAGACCTGCCCGTGCTACAGAACGGTAATAAGCCCAGACATATTACTGGGAAAAAAAAAAAAAAAAGTTTTACTACTTTGACACAATATTTTAGGAACAACTTTGCTATCATTTCTAATGCTAGGCTAAAGAACTAGCAAATATCCATATAGGCCAATGAACGACAACATGCATACAGGGTTGCAGGGGGTCTGGAGACTTAGGGCTCGAGGTGTGTTACTCCTGCAAACCATCCATCACAGGACACACACATCCACACATCCACACACTACGGGCAATTTGGGAACGCCAATTAGCCTAACCCGCATGTCTTTGGAAAGTGGGAGGAAACCGGGGTTCCCGGAGGAAACCCACCAAGCACAGGGAGGACGTGCAAACTCCACACACACACACACACACACACACACACACACACACACACACACACACACACATACAGACGACAAGGCGGGAATCAAACCCGATTTCGAGCTCTTTAACTCTACCTAGACTTTAGATGCAAACCATATTTCATAGGACTTGTATGATGATGATAGACATTTTATTTTCAATAACATTTGGATAACGAGTAACTTGTATGTAAAGAAATTACACAGATAGATAGATAGATAGATAGATAGATAGATAGATAGATACTTTATTGATTCTGAATATGATATTATCCAGCAGATTTATAAATAATATTGCATCTGTTATATATTGAAAAAGGCTAAATAAAGTATTATTATTGTTATTGTTGTTATTATTACTACATTTTAATGATTATATTTTGCCATCCACCTTCGCTGACATGCACAGCGCCTCCTGGTGTTAGATTATATTATATTATTCATTTAGTTTTCTTTCTTCCTTTTAAGACTTTAATCTGCATTGATGTGTATGGATGTATATATCTACAGGTTGAGTAAGTGTACGTTTACACGTGTGTGTACCTGTTCCTTTGAATGTGTATCGCGGTTTTTTAATTAAATAAAAAATTTAAAAAAAAAAGGGGGGAAGAATCATCTGTTGTAGTACCGAATTTGTCCACTAGATGGTGAGCGCTGGCGTTCATCGTCATGGATCCTGACCGTTTGTTTAGTCCACCGCCGAAGAAGAGCGCGTCACTGCCGACTTCCTGGAACAGTTTGTTTTTGCCGGTATGTGATTTTCCGCTCTTGTATCTCTATTATAATTATAATTATAATCATAATAATAATTATTATTATATTTGGTAAATTTAGAAATTTATGACCATGTTGGGACACTAAAGTCTGTTCCAACCTGCATTTTAATAATCGTTTAATTTAACTTCCGGGACAGAAACTGGGTATAATTAGTAGAATTATGTCATGCATCTGATTAGCGCGCGTGTGTGACCAGAATTCATATCTAAAATAATGTAAAACTGGTTAATAAAAAGTGTAAAAAAAAAAGAAAAAAAAAAGTGCACTACGAGGGGAAGTGTATTAGGGCAGTGCATGATCTGGATATGCACTTTTAATAGCCTAATTGTTATTAATAATAATTCAGCTGTTATTAATGTTAATTGACCGATTCAGATGCTTATTACTGCGCATGCGCGGGGTCAAAGTTCGAGGCCCCCTCAGAAGCAGTGAAATGAGTTCGTGCAAGTCATCCTGTACCAAAACACTGGCAGTGAACTTTAGCTAAGGTGTTAGAGAGTGTTAACCTTTTCATGCCTTTCAAATAATCATTATTTTATAATTTCTTACTTATTTCTTATTATCATGTTATGGAGTATCATTAAAATATCACGCAAAAAAAAAAAAAAAATTACATGAGTGTACACATGCATATTACAAAAATTATATATATATATATATATATATACAAACCGGATTCCAAAAAAGTTGGGACACTATACAAATCGTGAATAAAAACTGAATGCAATGATGTGG
>JAOVVA010000024.1:16304362-16322129 GCA_028565275.1 Leiocassis micropogon
ACAGTGTTATGATCTGGGGTTGATCAGTTACTCAGGTCTAGACTCAGTAACGTTATGGGGCAATAAAATGAAGTCAGGTTTTTTCTTTTCCCTGATGGCACTGACATCTCTCTCTCTCACTCACACACTCACACACACACACTCTGCCTCCTCCTCCTTGTGTCTGTGATGGTGATGCTGGTGTCTGCTGTGTGCTTCAGGTAGTCCGGGAGGCTCTGCAGAATGAGATGAAGGTGATGTGTAAAAGCACCTCGGTCGACCTGGTGACAAAAACCGACCAGAAAGTCGAGCAGCTCATCATCGATTCAGTCAGGGACAAGTTTCCTACACACAGGTAACACTAATAATAAATAATGAATAAAATCACACCCACCATTGGTTTTAAAACATTCTCATTTATTTATTTTCTTAACTTTATTTTCACTTAATTTCTGATTTGTTTACTAATTACTTTAATGACGTTTTACTTGTTTAACTATTTAACTTTTACTAATTCAATATGATTTCTTTTATCATGTGCAATTATCTGTTTTAATTTTTTATTTATTTTTTGTTTCAAATGACTTTTTCTTTATTTAGCTACATAGTGTCTATGTAATTCTAATAGTTTAATACATGACTGAATAATTATTTGTTTCTATTTACTTATTAAAATGTACATTTTGATTATTATTTATTACTTTTGTTTACTTAGTTATTTTACTCTTTTACTAATTACTAATGTATATGGTATTTATATAACTTTATATTATATATTAACATATTTATTATACATCATAATACAGTATATTGATTATATATTATTTTGTTATTAATTTGTAAATGTTTATAATAATAATAATAATAATAATACACAACAATACCTACATAAATATATTTTTTAATACACTTTTTCCTACATTTTTTCTATTGTTGCCAGACTTCAGAACAGCTATAATAGGAATATAAATATTATTTATAATTATTTGTAATAAAACATATTTTTGGTTTGATTGTTTTGCTAAAATAATGACTAAATTATAATAATAAAAAAAGGATAATAGCTGGAAAGTGAAAAATAATTACTTTTGGTCAGCGTTTTAAATCCCTTTTCCTTGTGTGTGTGTGTGTGTGTGTGTGTGTGTGGGGTCCAGTTTTATCGGTGAGGAGTCGGTGGCTGATGGTCAGCCGTGCGTCCTGTCTGAAAATCCCACCTGGATCATCGACCCTGTGGACGGCACCACCAACTTCGTACACGGGTCAGTTCATCGCCACGGGTCAAGTTTGAATCCCAGACACGCCTAAAACATAATAAACAAATAACGATGCTCCAGCGCTCGGATTCATTCCATACATTCTGTAGAGGAAGAACGCTAAGTGTTAATGTGTTTCTCCAGATATCCCTTCGTGGCCGTGTGTATCGGGTTTGCAGTGGAGAAGACGGTGAGACGCTTCACACCACTTCCTTTAGTCTACACTCTTCTTTCTTTCTTTTGCTTTAACGCTGTGTGTGTGTGTGTGTGTTGTAGTTGGAGTTTGGCGTGGTGTACAGCTGTATAGAGGATAAGATGTACACTGCGCGCCGGGGGAGAGGATCGTTCTGTAACGGAGAACCTCTCCAAGTCTCCAATCAGAAAGGTTCCACTCTTCATCACGCTTCAGCTCATCATCCTTTCATTTCTTGTCTATTAAGCTCATGCAGCTGATTCGTGTTTATCTAATTATTTATTCATTCATTTCTTTCATCTGATAATGAAGCAAACATGATGTAAACCAGAAATTCAGAAACCTCTTGATAAATTGTAACATATTTATTTTGTAAACTGCCGATGAGGAAACAGAGCAGCTCTAAATCCCATCCGTCCGTTTCCTCGTCTCAGAGATTAATCAGTCCATCATCGCCACCGAGTTCGGCTCAAGCAGAGATCCTGCAGTCGTCGACAAGATCTTCTCCAACATGAGGAGGATCCTCTGTCTGCCAGTGCACGGGTATACACACACACACACACACACACACACACACACACACACACACACACACAGAGCTAGAGAGAAAAAACAGATACGTACCTTTCTCCTACCCGAGGCTGCGTTACAATGGTACAAAAAAGAAACGCAAATAAAGAAGTGAAAGTTTATAAAGAAACAATAAAAATGGAAAAAAGACTCTCCTGTCTCTCTTCTCTCCACATACTCACTCTCTCTCAATATTCTCCTGTCTGACTCTTTCTCTCCATCCTCTCTCTCTTTCCATATTGTCCTGTCTTTTCTCTGGCTCCTGTCTGGCCTCTCTCCATAATGTCTCTCTCTCCATATACTCTCCTTCCTCTCATGTCTCTTTCTCTCTCTACTGTCCGTCTCTCCCTTTCCATACTGTACTTTCCTGTCTCTCCATAATATGTTTGCTCTCTTCACTCTCTCCATCTACTCTCCTCTCTCCTGTCACTCTTCTGTCTCTCCATATTCACCTGTCTCTGTGTCTCTCTCCCTCTCTCTCCACATACTCTCCTCTCTCTTCACTTCTGTCTCTCCATGTTCTCGTCTCTGTCACTCCTGTCTCTCTCTCTCCATACTCTCCTCTGTCTCCTTCTCCTCTTTCCTGTCCCTCTAAACTCTGCTCTTCTTTGCTCTCTCCATGCTGTCCTCTGTCTCTCTCTCTGTCTCTCTCTCTGTCCTCTGTTTTCCTTGCACTCTCCTCTATAAGGATTCGTGGCGCCGGGTCTGCGGCACTGAACATGTGTCTGGTGGCGGCCGGTTGCGTGGAGGCGTATTACGAGATCGGGATCCACTGCTGGGACGTGGCAGCCGCCGCGGTCATCGTTCAGGAGGCAGGGGGAGTCCTGCTGGACTTAGAGGGTAAGGGGCGGAGTTAACCTGTGACCCGCTTTCATGCTGACGCTGTAAATCGGACCCGCCGCGCTCACGCTGGTGTATGTTTAACGTGCAGGTGGACCGATGGACCTGATGTCGAGGAGAATCGTGGCAGCGAATAATCACACCATCGCCGAGAGGGTGATCAAAGAGGTCGAGGCGTATCCTGCTGTCCGGGATGACGCCCCTTAGAGACTAAACCATGATAAAGTTATTTATTGTGATTATTTTTTTGTTTTGTTTTGTTTTTTTACATCAAGTCTTAAAAAGCTCACAGAACGGAAACAGAACGGAAAAGCCAGTAAAGACTTCAGGATCTCCAGTATCATAAATCTCAAATGCTATGGCTAAACTGTAAATATTGGCACCTCTGACGTTTGATTTTATGTTTAAATTTTTTTTAAAAATGTATTTGATTTAGTGATATAAATCTTTTTCATTCGTGTTATCGTCACATCATAAAAACTCAAACAAGGACATGATAGAAAAATATTTTATTATCCCAGTTATTCACAATGTCACATCTGTGTTTAATGTTCACTTCACCATCAATAAAAACACTTGCCTTCCTGCGCACTCTAAAGCAGGACAGTACAACAGGAAGGCTATTCACACTCAACTCTCTTTTTAGTGTGGAGAAGAAGCGAGATGAGGAGACGCTGTGAGACGGTCAGTGTTTTAGTGCGGTGTGCAACGGCAGGAACGAACACAGCACGTCTCACACTTATCAAAAAAATAAAATAAAACACACACACACTTCTGCTACTTTTCAGTGCATCCTGTTAGAGTTTGTTTCGGCTCTGTACTCCAACAGATCTTTCACAAGTTTTATGTCGTTACAGGAAAATAATCAGCAGGGTTAATTCTTCTTCTGATCTAAAGTCAAAAATTTTCCTATAACTGTTTTATTCCTCTTATACCACAGCAGGTATTAGAACTCTTATTTTAGAACGATTTGTTGTATTCTCTTAGCTGTTTACATCTAATGTTGTGGAACAGCTGCTAAAACATCTGGACACAGCTGTTTCTTTTTAAATCAAAAGACTCATTTCTCTCAATCTTGAAATTAGTACTGATTAAACTCCTCTCTCACACCATTATCGCTGCTGACGCAGGAGACTCCTTCATTCATTCATCTTCTGTACCGCTTTATCCTGTATACAGGGTCGCCGGGGGCCTGGAGCCCCTGCCAAAAGATCTGGGGCACTAGGTGGGGTACACCCTGGACAGGGTGCCAATCGATCGCAGGGGACAAACCCACTACAGGAATACTAGTTCTAGCACTATCGGAGGAAACCCACCGGGCACAGATCTGAGGCAGGAATCGAACCCTCGACCATGAAGGTGCGAGGCTGCAGTGCTGTCCCCTATGCTACCGTGACACCCACTACAGACTCTTTCCAAAAAATTAAAAATAAAGTTAAAGAAGTTACTGTTTAAAAAATAAAAAAAATCCTTAGGAGGCTTTCCCACAGTTTGAACCGATGCAATCTTGAAATCATAAAGAGAGTAGATCACAAAGAGCTTATTAGAGCTCGGTACGTGGTTTAGCAAAATCGCAAAAGGAAAATTCAGCTAATAATCGAACGTGGTTAAAATATGAAATGTAGTAGCATCGTGATAATTCAGAAGATATTCATAGGTGGATTGTAGAGTTTGTACGATGTTCATAATGGATCGTAGAATCCAAAAATGTGTCAAATGTATAGTTTAGTGTTGACACGAGGTGCTTTGAGACGTCACTGCTGGAGTGTGCACGTAAAAACCTCTCGTACAGGAGGTGGAATAAATCTGCTAAAATGACTCGAATACTGTGAGCTAAACTAATAAATAGTGCACTAACTCATTGCTAACTGTGCAGCAGGTCCGTAGCTTCTGCAGCCACAAGTTTTCACTTATCGAGGCTGCTGTTATAAAAGTGAAATCATTGATGGACAAATAAAGATACTTTATTGATTTCGAAGGAACTTCCAGAGCAGGTCTTGACAATTCCTGAAACTTCACAGCGAATCAGGAGGTGTACTATCAGTTTGGCACGCTTCATAGCGGACATCATAAGTACATCTTAATTTATAACCAATGATTACGACGATTTACAGTTTGTGACGTCACACAGTCGACTGTCGAGGATTTCAATTTGAACAATTCGGGAAAATAAATTGGGAATGCGGGAAAGCCTCCTTTAGAGAAAAGCATCGTTTCGTACCTGTGGAGAAAAAAGAAAAGGCGATGATATTTCTGGAGCAAAAAAAACTAAGCAAAAACAAATATAAAAATAAATCTCTTATTCTCTGGGGGAAAAAACAAACAAACATCTGCAGCTCAGAGGAAAAGTCACATTTGAAATGACGCTTGAGCGAACGGCCGGAGGGTCAGATGCAGGTCTCAAAGTGCTTAGAGACACCGTGCTGTGTTACAGAGCCGAAAAAAACAAAACCGAGGTCTCGCCATGGAAAAATTTTACGTCTTCATTGTGCATAGAACGTGATGTCAACAGAAACAAAAAGGCTGGAGGTGTTAAGCTGCAGCAGCTGATATGAAAAGTTGTTTCAGGAGCGTACCTTCTGATGGAGCGGGTGTGTGATATGACCTCAGGGCACACAGTGGATACACAGCGGATAGGATGGAGATCTGTGGGTTTTTTTTTTCCTCTCCTTAGTCGTTGAGCATGAGCAGCAGTTGTGAGTCGTCAGCTTTGGGTCTGCCCGGGTTCAGCACCGAGTACCAGGGAGCGGCGGCGAGCATTGGGGAGGTGGGAGAAGGCGATGGCGTGGGCGGAGCGACCGGGTTTGTCCTCGCGGTCAAACTCAGCCTCTCGATCAACACCTGATAAAACAAGAGATGCTTTAATAAAAACGGTGCGCTTGATCTTTATTTCTGCGACGTCCT
This sequence comes from Leiocassis micropogon, assembly GCA_028565275.1. NCBI lineage: Eukaryota > Metazoa > Chordata > Actinopteri > Siluriformes > Bagridae > Leiocassis > Leiocassis micropogon. The sequence goes on from JAOVVA010000024.1 coordinate 16,310,102, forward strand.
GTTTATTCGTCGTTCATTATCTATTAGCTGATGCACGTGACGATGAAACGTATAAATCCATGTTAATCTTTATCAGCTGTGTGTCCATAAGAAACCATTTGTTAGTGAGACTCAGAAATAAAAAAAAAAGAAAAGTTTGCGACGGAGCATAAAGATTTGGATGAGGCCACCATTACTGAATCTACTCTGATGGACGATCCTGTCTGACCTGTCTGAGGCGCTCCTTGTAGACCTTTTCGGACTCCGAGGGTTGCTTTTCCGGGAACGGGATCTTCCAGCGGTCCAGTTCGGCACGCAGCTCGGGCCCGTCGAGCAGCACCACCGGGTCGAGGTGGTTCTGGTTGATCATCTCCACCAGACATTCCTTATAATGAATCCTGGAGCAAAGAACCATAAACAGGAGAACAGTTTATAACACACTATGTTGTTGGATTCTCTGTTCTGATTGGTTGGAAGGTATTGATTTATTTTCTATCATCGGCATTGTCGAAATCATAGTTTATATTAATGTGCATAGCTGAAATGGTAAAGTGTTTAAAAAGGAGATGTTTGTTTAAAACGTATGCAAAGAATCTCTAAAGTCAAAGTTGTAAGTTTAAGTTTTCGAACATTTTCAGGGCAGATAAGTTAAATTAAATTGCTGTGCTTAAAGCAGCTTTTTGTTTAAGGTTGTTACAGAACGAGGTTAAAAATCAGGAAGCTAAATGAAGAAGTGTGGTCCTGTACAGGAAGAGAACAAGAAGTGTGTCTTACGTGCAGTAACCGCTATATTCTTGAAAAGCGGGGCGCCCGCACGCCTCTTCTTTCACACTCCCGGTCTCTTTGTGCTCCATCACTCCACACACGCCTACGACAGACAAAAACAAAACTCCACTCAGAATTTCAACAAGTCCGACAAGAAAGATAGAAACTCTGTTCTAAAAAGCGCAGTCTAAAGCGGTAATTCTAGTAAACGATCAATCCTAATTTAATTATACAATCATAATTCGTGCCAAGTGCTTCATTGTGTTTGACACACAGTTCATTTGATCATGCTTAACTAAAGCTGTTATAGTGTGTGTGTGTGTGTGTGTGTGTGTGTGTGTGTGAGATTAGGTGTTGTTGCATAAAATAATGCGATTCATTTGTCTTCTAAAACGTACAGTATAATAACTCATAATGTCAGCTGTTCTCATGTCCCTACATTTTCCGGTTCACCTTTTGCGACTGATCCTAATGAAAAATTATGCACATCTGTTGACGAGCCAAACCATCGTAATTACACTTTTGTGCATATTTTTTTAAACATTACGCCGTGATACCTTTCGAGCGCTTTTGCCCTGGATCATTCTTCCATCTGGACACGAATGGATGGGACACGCCATAGTGCTGAAAAGAGAAGACGGAGAGGAGTGAAAACGCTGACTCTGAGGAGGACGTCGTATTCAATGTTAATTAAATTCAATTATTGTAGGAAATAAATCAAGGACATTGTGTTGGGTTAATTAAAGTTACTCTAACCATCCTGACCTTGATTGATTTTCCATACCGGCGTATTCCTCATGTTTGTTTATTTATTTTGTAGTACAGCATTTTAATTCAACAAACGATGCAATATGTAATATTATTTAGATTTAATAATATTATTAATAGTGTTTGCTGAATGAAGAAATTAGACTTAAGAGATAAACAAACAAGAGGAATAACTTTGGAAAATGAATCAAGGTCAAGATGGTAAGAGTAGCTTTATTTCATCCCAGCATGCTGTTGTTGATTTATTTCCTGTAACAGCACACTTATAGCACTTTTTTTTTTTTATTCTTCTTTTATACACAAGTTAGTCACAGGAAAGCACAAGAGGTTCAACTAATCCCTTGACAAACTTAATTACAGGTAGTCCCCGAAGCACGTTCGTAAGTTGGATTTGTTCTTAAGTCTGACAAAGTGAGTCTTATACGCATTTGACATGAATATACAATGTAAAGCATACCAATCCACTTGACTAAATTTGTCCCCTTTCCCCACACTGCCATCAAGTGGCCAAAAACTGCAACCATGCCTAAGGAAATGAATCACACATCAACTCTAACAGTGTTGTTTCTGCGCCTTTAAATTGCAAGGGGAATCCTGGATGCCATTTTGTCTCAGAGCTGTTTTTCACTGTATTGGACTGTAAATGTTTTTTTGTTGAGGATTTTCTGAAATTAGGATTATTCACCATCAGGACAGCTTGACAGGAGAGACTTTTTTTTTTCTATCATCATGCTCCCGGACTGATTCATTGAAACCGGTGAGGCCGACTTATTTCTCCCACACTCCCACACACAAATACAATATACCGAATTTTTGACATTTTATACAATCACATAGTGTATATAATTGTAAATATTGGTATCTGGTGCCCTGTAGTGTCTATTTTTCGTACAATATAGGTGAGCTACTTCAGTGATTAGTTTGCATCTACGAATGTTCGTAAAACCGCGATCTGTTCGTATCTGTGGAAATCCGTAACTCGAATGTTCGGGGACTACCTGTGTAGAAATAAAGAATAAGAAAAAAGAAAGAAAGAAATATTATTACTAATGTTATAATGGTTTGATATTCTGACAACAAAAAATCACACCACTGAAGCGAAGCTGAAGAAAATAATCAAATATTTCATCACACCTTGGCTGCTATGACATCACTTACCAAAATGTACCGTATAACAGATTCTTATACTGTACACATGGAAGCTACAGTAATTCTGACCTGCAGCAGACTGCGTAGTTTGGTCACACTCCAGTCTCTGAGGTGGTACAAACAGTCCCTGGGGTGATGGGCGTGTAAACCCTTGGCAGCACATTCGGCGGAGAAATCACACACCTGCACAGTCCAAATACAGAGAGAGAGATCATGAAGCTTTATTTATTCTGATCTGCCAATAAACAAAGTAAGGTAGCTTTGAGGTTTCCTTGTTCATTTCAGCTAAAACCTGGGTACGGACACAGAGAGAAAACCTGATGGAAAGAGAGAGAGACTCACGGCGCCCAATCTGAACGGCCGACTGCAGCCTCCGCAGAACTCGTGCTGGCATTGCGTGCATCTAAAATGTAAACATCCGCCTTTAGACAGCAAGAACCGGAACTTGCATTTGGGGCAATCTGCAAAAGACGAAGCCAAAGAATAATAAAAAAAAAAACATACAAGTTTCTTACTATCCTCAGAGGTGTGTCATTTACACATTATCTAAAAAAATTACTCATCCGAGTAATACATGTAATCTGGAGTGTTGTATCAGACCTATCTTGTTCCTGCTGAGGAGGAGCTCCAGGCGAGAGTTCTGGAACTCGGGGCTGTTGAGCTGCAGCCACTCCTTAAACTTCTCGCAGGAAAGTCCTTCATGCTGGGACGCCCACTGACGACAAAGAAAAACATTACTAGCACTTGTGGCATGGTGTGTGATGTTTGCCTCATACACTTTTGCAGTTTTGTTGATATAGCTAATAAGTATTTTATCTCAAATCACATCACATCTTATTCTTTAGTGATGATTCAACTCGCTGATTGATTTCTGATTCTGATTGGTCAGTATTGGGTGCTGACGGATTTTCTAGAATAAAAGTTCGACGGTATTGTAGACATATGTAGTGTGATGTATAATCCAGTGCGCTCATATGCTCATAGAATTATTATTATTCTTTTGCTTACGGAAACAATCTACAGTAGAACAACCATAAAAACACATGAATCTTAAAAAATCTTATTATCTGTGCGTTTTCTTTGCCGTTTTTTTTTTTATGTTTGTGTAGTTGGTTATAATGTAAATGAAATGAAATTCATCATTGTGCTGAAGAAAAGGATGTGTCACTCTATATTGCACAATCCTGACCCTTATATCTATACATATAATAAAATTGTAAAGTGAATAGAAAATTGGCGGCTAAAGATGAGTAATGGAGCACATCAAGATGGTTTTTGGAATTTTTGTCTGTCTGTTTGTCAGCTTGTTTTTGCACGCATCACCTAAAAACTTCTGAATGAATTTCAATGGGGTTTTCACAGGTTTATTTGGCCGAGCTTGAGGTAACATTTGAGATTTGTTTCATCTCAATCAGCCCACGAGAAGAGAGGATATATTACTTTTCTATTAAATTTCAATAGGAAATGCCCTTATAATAAAAAATATATATATATATTACTTCAAAATTCAACAGATGGCGCTGTACTTTTTTAATACGCGCTTATGAGTGTGGGATGGAAATCTACTTAATAAAAGCGATCTCTCACCAAAATTTTAGTTCATTCCAAAATTCAACAGATGGCGCTGTACATTCATAAACAAAGTCGCAGGCACAGCTAGTGTTAAATAAAACAGTATATGAAAAAAAAATGACTAAAATGCTCTGGGATTTAACTGCTACCTAAGAACAATGTATAATCATTAATATCCTTTGTAAGGAAATGTCTCCAGTGTCTAAAGCTGGATACCGTTCAACAGTTTAATACCTTGACTTCGATACCGATCAGTAAATAAAACTTTTAATTAATATCAACTTTCTAAGATCAATTTGAACAAAAAGAAAATTACACTTTACACAAGCATGTGTGCTCATATCAATAAATAAATATGTATTTATGACTTTGGCTTCACCCAAGCAATATTTAAAGTTACATGTTTGTCCCAGTTTAAGCCGAGACCATGCCTAATATAGTAATGTAACATTTACTGAACAAACAAACCTGGCAAAGAAAACGCATGTGGACTCGATGGGTGACGAGATTTGAGCAACAAAATTTAGTACCTAATGACAGGCCGTTTTTTTTTTTTTTTTTACAATTCTTTTAATACACACTAGTATCAAAGTTCGTTACCCAGCCTTATCGGTGTCGGTGCTTTGTAACAAGTTTTGGCACAGCAAAGTCTACACGAGCTGTATTGTTTAGTAAGTGTTGTTTTGACATAAGCAACAAGGAGGAACTAATGCTTCACAGACATTCTATAACATTCGATAGAACTATAAAAGGATAAACAGCATGATGTGCCATTCTTCAATTAATATAATAGGATAATCATTGGCTAAATCACTGTGGTATATTTTTGAATACCTTCATGAGACTTTACAAAACTGTGTAAAATCTTCACTTGCACGTTTTATTTCAGTGCAAGGTCAAAAATCAAATCTCGATCGCAAAAAACATGGCTCACTGACTACATGGGGGGATCACATTGCTCTAAAACGTTTTTGTATCCAGTGACCCTTTAAACTGTAAAATAAATCCTACAGGCGCCCTCGGCATGACCCTCAGTGTTTTCTATTCCTGGACACGAACCTCCAATGAAATTCATTAGGTCTGAGTTGACTTTGGTGCTTGGACCCAGAAATATAATAACACTATTAATTATGGGTTGTGATTTATGACACTCGCAGACGCCCCCCTGCTTCAAAAAGACCCCATTCGGAGAACCGCTGCTCTGAACTACTCCTTAAAATGCTCACTCTGTACATGATGTTGTATTTGGAGAAGCTTTAACACATACAGGGCTTTTACACTGAAAGCACGTGCTCTTGTTGCAGCTGGGGCAGTCCATCCTCAGTCTGTCGGCTTCGTGAAGGAGTCCGAAAGAACACTGCGGAGAAAAGTGAGCGGTACGATTTACTACAACCAGGAGAGCTAGCAGGAAGGGTTATACGAGGGGCGTTCAAGTCAAACAGGGACTTGTGATTATGTTTCTTGTAAATAAAGATGTAAAAGCGATTGACATTTACAGTACGGTGATGAGACTCTTTTCTGCAGGAAAACATTTAAACGGTGAGAACGTTGTAAAGAAACCGTACATCTGTGAATGCCGATTGCGGCCGTGGTGGCTCAGAGCCCACTGCACTCGTTCCCGTGAACATTCGGCGAGTAGAACGCCTGATCCCTGAAAACTGATTGATGACTTGAGACGCATCTGTCTGTGGGAACCGTATACACAATCGTACACACAATCATTCACCGACACCACTTGCGCATTACAGAAACTCGGCTGCGAATTATTGCTACATCTCACGTACAGCAATTAATGGAGTTCCTGGGGGCCAGCGTTTCAGACATGTCCGATCATGGCTTCCGGCGTACTGAGAAAACTTTCAACCTTGAGGGTATCTAAGCACTAGTGAAACGTGTAGCAGGGGATTATATAGAGAAATAAAGAGAGTTTTATTTTTTTTTACAAAAGTCCCGGTTTGACTCGAACGCCTTTGGTACATTAGCTTTTGTTTACGATCTTACATGAGCACACCAGCGGAAGTTGGGCATCTCCTGCAGAGCACGGTCTCTCAGCTTCCTCTGAAACAGCTCATGGGTCTGTGTGTCCAGATAGTGCCTTATCTGTGTGTGCAGAACGGGAAGCGCTGAACGTCAATACTACTACTGCTCATAAATAATAATAATAATAATAATAACTTAATAACATTTGCTAGGACGACAAAATGTGGTTAAAGATATTGTTTAAACAGATTAATACTAATCCATTACTTAACACCATATCTTATTATTAGCTTGTTCCTCATTTTAAAAAACTTCACGCTACATGATCAGTAGTGAATAATAATCTAAATGATACAAGGTGTCACAGGTTTGACCTTTGTGTCGAGCAGACTGAAGTACTCCACAGACTCCTCCCTGCGTCCTGCTGCTCGCACGTCTGGCTCGTTACACAGCGGACACACCGCGTAGTCGATGCTCTTCTCTTTGATGACGGACGAGAAGTAGGCCTTGAAGCAGCATTCGCAGAACGTACACGAGCAGTGCGTCATGGTGATCATCTGGGGACGGTGGGGACTTTCTTTCAGCATTTATCACGATTGTAGTTTTTAAACAAATGTGAGAAAAGCATGTGGTCACGCAGCATGACCGTGCACAGGGTTTTCCCTGATTCAAAACCTCAGATTAGGAATTCACGAGAGCATTGGAGATTCATCATAAAACATCATATAAACTATTTCTAATTTAAAGATTACAAAAAGAGGAAAGATATCTAATAGTACAACAACAGAAACTAAAAAACTTCAAGACATACTTGATGTCTGAGATTCGTTACTTTAGTGACGATAAATAGGATAAAGTCTGTTTCAGTCAAAAACTGAAACCGCATGAATTCCTTAGTGATGTCACTGAGGTGATTCAGGCCCCTCTGGGAGTTACTGTAATCTATAAACATGAATGAAACAATAAAAAAAAAAATTCTATTACAACTCAACCTTATCAGTGTCTCGTATAGCTGATTTATGAATATTTGTGCATGCACTTGCATAATGGAAAGTAATTTGTGTGAGAGATTTATTAATGTATAGCAATATTAAAGCATTAAAAGCATGCTTGTCTTTTTTTGCTGAAACTCTTCCTTTAAATCTTCAGGTATAAAGTTCCATCAGCGTGTATGTGAGTAACCTCTCTAAAAGCCTCGCCTGGGCAGGATGGACGTTGAGCATGACAGATCGCTCAGGTTTTAAAAGCACTGCCTTTCAGAAGAGCAGTTCGATCATGATCAGTGTTCACGGTCTGTGCTGAGAATGAGCAAAAACCATCAACTGTTTGAAATTGAATAAACCTGGACAAACTGTTCAGCTGAACCTGTCAGACCGATTTCCGCTGGGTTCGAAAAAGCGCAATGTGTGCACTCTCTGACCTTACTGAAGGACACCTGCTCCTGGCAGATGGGGCAGACGTGAGAAAGGTATTTGAGAGCAGACGGGATGTCTCGGCATGCCTGAACCGCCTCCAGCACATCTGCTGGGGTGAAAGTGCAGCCCTCCGGACTCAGGATGTTGATGAACATCTCGGCTTTCTCGCCCTGGAGTCCCTCCGGGACGCGGACCTGCCGGGGGGGAAGAACCCAGGGTTTTTTAGGAAACACGCTGGGGAGGAATCGGAGAGGGTGTAATGTGATTTTACATCCACTCACGTGTGAGCTTTTCAAGTTCTGTAGCTGGATGAGAACTCGATGTTCGTCCAGTGTGATGATCCTGTTTGGCTGTTTCAGGACTTGCGCGGCATCTGTGTCGAACATTCAGAAAAATTACATCATTATTACTACTATCATCATTATTATTATTACTACTATTACTATTATTATGTTAATATTATTTAACTAGAAATATTTTTTGTCCACACAATTTTTACTGCCCATTTAAATTTTTATTGTTATTGTTCTGTATTATTAATGAATTTTATTATTTTATTTTATTATTATTATAATATTATAATTTCTTTAATCCTTATTTATACAGTCACTATTCTTATTTTTATGGTTCCATATTATATAATTTTTTTAATTTACATTCTTGAAATAATTGTATTTGCATTCTCTAAGCAAACTATATATACATTATTTAACTTTTGTTTACAAATATAGTTACAAGCTATCTAAATAATCTAGTTATTATTGTTCATTTTTTATTTGTATTTATTAATTTTATTACATCTTATACATAATATACACTTACTATAATTATATGATTTCTTCTATTCTTATTTTCTGTACTTTTATTTATTTATTTACTTAATATTGTTTAATTATATTTCATTTAAATTTTTGCATTCTCTAAGCAAATTAATTAATTAGGATGATTTAAATTAAGTTAATCATTATTTACCCATTCAATTACTTACCAACCATAATTTTATAATTTCTTTTGTTTGTATTTGATCTTATCCGTGTTTTCATTTTGCAAAACATATTTCTAATAATCATACTTCTCTATAATCTCATTTGTTTGATTTAAAAAATAATAATAAAGTCTAAGCCCTTACTGTGCTTGGTAATATAATTTATTACACAAAACGTTTTCACAGGTTGCACTGTCTTCCTGTGGTTGGTTGCTATGGTGATAGTTGCTACTTCCTTTGTGGTTAAAGTAAAATAGACTTTTCAGAGTCGTCGTTTTTACCCCTGTAGCTCCTGAAGGTGATCACCGCCTGGTCTGGCTGAGCTAAAGGGTACGTGACAGCTGCCACCTCGCCGCCTCCGCTCTGCTTCCTCTGAAAGTAGATGGTCAGTTTGTTTTTCATCCTCTGAGGAGAGACATCCACAGGCAGGTGGCTCACCAAGACTCTGTGTCTGTCATCAAGCAACCTCAGGTGGGGTAAAGATTCCTCGTCGTGCCCCTGACTCTGCCTCCACGCCTGAGGAATGTCTGGAAGGGAACAGAATTAAAAAATAAATAAATAAAATGGGAATTTCATTGCTGTCGAAAAGAGTGTGATCTGACTTACTCAGTCACAGCCAATCACAGATACCTGTGAGGTCATGTATGTGGAAGAGGGTAGATAGCGCTTTTCCTTCCCCCTTGATTATTGGCTGTTGTGCAAAACCACTGAGCTTGGAAAGGAGGTGATAATAGTGTAAAGAATATCTGATTCGTACCTTTGTCTTTGTAGTCAAGCTGGTACACGTTGACTATTCGTTCCAGCTGAAGACTTTTAAACAAGTTACTGACATCATCAGAATCAGAGGCGTTCATATTTGGGGCTGAAAATGACAAAAAGTTATATATTGAAAAAAAAAAACTCAACCACAATCATAAAAATTAAGTTATAATTGTAGTTCCTTTCTCTCTCACTTCATGAACAGGAGCTGTCAAAATGACACTTAAAGCTGTGCATCTAAAGTTTATCCAAACTGAGCCTTTATTTATTTATTTTACCAGTGATAAACGGGTTGGTTGGGTTTTTCTGGAACTTCGGCTCTCCGAAGGAAATCCCGAAATCCAGCAGCTCCTGCGTGTACGACCTCCTCACGGCGCTCGGATCTCCTACGCCGTCCTGAGACTGACTCCCCTTCACACGCTCGGCTAGGATCGCATTACGGAAAAGAGAAAATGAGAACGGCACACGGCTGCAGGACACCGTAAATTAATAAAGAACGTCTCACAGGAGGTATGGAACAGCTTAATCTGGAAAGGATAATCGGGAAGAGTGATATCTTACAGCTGCTGGCTGAAAGGGGCAGAGACGATGAGGACATTTCAGGGTGAGAGAACTTCCTTTGAACAGAGTTTCCACTGCATAAGATAGAGAGAAGAGCTGATATGAGAACTGTAAAGATTAAGGGCAACAAATACTGTTTTAACAGACGCAACATGGAGCTTTAGGGCTTTGTAATACAGGTAGTCCCGACTTACGAACATTCGAGTTCTGAATTTCCGCAGATACGAACAGACCGCGGTTCTAGGAACATTCGTAGATGCGAACAAATCACGTAAGTAGCTCACGTGTATTGTACCAAAAAAATAGATACTGCAGTGCACCAGATACCAATATTTACAATTAAATACAATATTTTCAGTGTGTAAGTGAATGTCCGGTGTCGGGTCTGGGAGCACGATGATAGAAAATGTCTGTCCTGTAAAGCTGTCCTGATGGTGAATAGTCTTAATTTTAGAAAATCCTCAGAGTTCACAGTCCAATACAGTGGACAACAGCTCTGAGACAAAATGGCATCCGGGATTCTATTCGTGATTCAAAGGCGCATAGACAACACTGTTACAGCTGGCGTGTGAGATTCATTTTCTTAGGCGTGGTTGTGGTTTTTGGCCACATGATGGCAGTGTGGGGAAAGGGGACAGAGATTTAGTCAAGTGGGTTGGTATGCTTTACATTGTATATTCGTGTCAAAAGCGTATAAGACTTCAGTCTTTTTTCAGACTTAAGAACAAATCGGACTTACGAACGTGCTCCAGGAATGGAACTTGCTTGTAAATCGGGGACTACAAGAAGAATGAACTTATAGGGTGTGGAATGGTTGCTATTTTGGAAATCATTATTTTAATAATAAAATTAAAAAGCCTAACAGCTAATAATATCCTTCAGGAGTTCATTTATCAGTATTAGCATTAGTATATGATGAACAATAACACACCAAGCTTTTAAGAAACCACTCTTAATGTGATCGGTTAGAGAAGATTGAAATTTTCTTTCTATTTTTTTTTTTTTTACTTTTGTACATTTAGTTATTTAGCAAAAAAAACACCAAAAAAAAATGGGGGCAGGCAAGTTTTAAAGTTGAATTGTGCATAGAAAGCTATAAGGATGGACTTCCTGCTAACTCTCACTCTCTCCACAGATTTTTGCTTCGTGTTGTTTAACAAACTTTTGCTTCACTTCGAAATTGATGCTCCTTCCTTGGCCTCTTGCTGCTGGTACCAGTAGTACTGCTGGGAGAGGAGAGCTGACTGATGGAAGGAAACTGTGAAGTGAGCACTATTAGTCACAGAAAATGGAGCAAAATACTGTATAGCTTTCCTGTAATAAATCAAAGCTCGGTGGCTGTTCATAACTACAACATGATGATCATCTTGATGCTGGCCGGTGATAAATAGCCAAACACACCAATATAAACTGCTCATTGTCCACTGTCTCGTGTTTGTTCCACTGACCTCCTGGCGTTCAGGTCAGGTCTGCGATGATCGAGCTGATCCCCGAGTGACTGCTGTTTTGCGCTAGAGGCGAGATTTGGAGATCTTTTCGGGTGAACTGAGAAAAGAGGCGACTCGCGCTGAAACGCAGCGACCATCTCCTCCAGGACGATGGACAGGTTAGACCAACCCTGTGAATCAAACAATATTATTAAGAAATTATTCTTTTGTGTGGCTGTTCAGGTATCGATGTATCAAGTTCTTCTATCACCCTACAGGTGGTGCTGTAGTTATATTATAAGGAATGGGTTTAATTTAAATACTTATGTTCGTTTCATCTGTGAAATTGTTAAATAAAGCTTTAGAATTATGACTCAACTTTTTTTTAATGGTTCAAGGTTTCAGAATTGTAATAGAAAGTAGAATTGTGATATTTATAAAGTTGTGATACAGAATCACAGTGCGAATCGAAGTGGCGAATATTTGTGATGGGACTCAGTAAACCAAATAAAATCACCACGTCACCTGTTCATAACAATACAAGCACAGTACAGGTGTACTTGTATCATTTTTCATAAAACAAAAACCCGATGTAAGTGCATGTTATTCACAAGTTCTGACGCGTGTCTTTCTTGTACACAGTGTCACTGACGAGTCCAGACGTTTCG
>JAOVVA010000024.1:16357447-16371804 GCA_028565275.1 Leiocassis micropogon
TCAATAAAATGTTAATACAATAGTACATAATTTGACCATTAATTTTGTGACATTATAGGGGAAGCTGAGCTTCCCCTGCAGTCTTAAAGAAATCGCCACTGCTTCAAACCCAAGACTGAACCCCAAATCCCTCTCTAACCCCTGATCAAGGGCACTACTTCCTGTGTGGAACAAGGGATTGTACACCCTACATTGCGCACTAGCTTTCTATTTAACGCTATTTGGGAATTAATGCCAAATAGCTGCGAGGATATTCTAAAGTGGAATAAGTGGAGATATGAACAGAACGTATGAGATTTACAGGACTGTCCAACACTTCCATGGTTTATTCCTCTTACCTTTTGGCTACAAAGTACCAGTAGGAATTTAAAACTACTCTTTCTCCACCGCTTACTGTTATATTAGTATTAATTATTTATACTTAAAGACAATTATGACATAAAGAATTCTTGATCCAATCAATATCAAACATAATCGCAATCCTGACCGGCTGCTGCACTTCATCAAATCTGTCCATCACCCTGTTTTTGCTGCTTTTTTCTATTTTTTAAAAAAATTAAATCAGAATACAAGTATTAAACTACATGGTGGCACGGTGGCTTAGTGGTTACTACTGCCACTTGCACCTCCAGTCCTGGGTTTGATTCCCGCTTCGGGTCTGTGTGTGGAGTTTGCATGTTAGAGTAATTAGTGTTCCCAAATTGCCCTGTAGTGTGTGAATGTGTGTGAATGTTGACTGGAGGTCTTATCACCGTCGTACAAATGGGTATAAATACAATGATCGCCACTGGACTCCACGGTCCCTAGTTGGACTACAGAAGTTTCTAGATAGCTGGATGGATGGATTAAACTACATATTCATATAGTACTATCTAGAGATATAAAAAGCAGCTAAGAAATTGCACTCAACAAATATTGCACATATAAAGCAGTATGAGCTGCCGGTAAAACTACAGTACTGTGCAAAAGTCTTGAGCTCCCCCATTGCTTCATATTAAATAATGTAGATTAAATAAATAGGAACAAATATTTTACTGCGACAGGCTGAAAACAATTTTAAAATGTATTGTTTATGTGCTAACTTCGGCAACAACCTCACCGAGACTTCTGCACTGTACAGTACTGTTCATATTAAATTGAAATAGTGGAAATATGAACAGAAACTTATGAGATGGACTTAAAAAAGATTAAAAAAGGAGCAGCTGAAATATTGCACGTGACAATATTACACATTATTTGTTGGATAACAGCAGTCTTATTTATGGATTAATTTGTTGACATTTTACTTATTTTTTAGGAATTTGCAATTAGAGGAGTACTGTCATAGAGCACCGTTAGGATAGAAATATTTCATCTATAGCTACAGTTTTAGTTTTTCTTTAAGCAGCAGAGAACATGACTGGTAATGACAGAAAAAGATAAATAAATCGAGAAAGAAACTGAGTATCATTTCATTCACATGATGATCAACTTTTTATTGATGTTGTTTGTTTGAGTGCGCGACTGCTCCACCATCTCATCGGTATTCACATCATCTAGACACAAACTTATGCATGCTCTCTCTCATGGAGCTATTGTGTGGCAGGTATTAAAGCAGTGAAGATGGAACAGAAGTTTTACCACATCTCTCTCTCTCTCTCTCTCTCGGCTGTTTTTCTTCTCTACTAGGTCTGCATCAGCTCCATACATTGGTGTCCCTCAAGGCTCAGTGCTCAGCCCTCTTCATTTCCCCCCCTTTGTATTTTCCCCTTGCCACCATCAGAGACTGAAGTAGCTTAGATCTCAATATGTCTACCAGACATGGACATCTCATCTTGGATAACATCATGATTTAAAGCTCAATCTGAAAAAAAAAAAGAGCTGCTATATCTTTCTAAAAAACGCATGTCTGGATATCAGTCAGTTTCATCCGGATCACAGAGGCTTAAATGAATGATTTGTTCTATGTAATTAACTTATCTGAAATTAGCATTTATTTTTTAAAATTTTATTTGTAATGATTACTTTTTTCTCCTGACATTGAGTTTGCACTTTCTGGTTAACAGTTTCCTACATTACCCACAATGCCATTTCACCTACTTTAGGTCTATCTTAAGAGATCGATGCAGCTGAGCTTTTAGTCTGTCCAACTCTCTGGACACTTTGCTAAAATGAATCAGTTTCCACATGCTAACACTTTCATCATCTCATAGCCAAGTAGTGTGCATCATATACTGTAGCTGCATTGCATGCTGGGACTTTCAGTTTGGCATCTGCACCATCATCTCCACTCCACTAATTTTTACTCTGGTTTTCTCAATAATATGCCATTTGGATTATAGGGAGTGGAAAAAAGGAAGCCTTTTGGTTTTATGAACTGACAGCAAGACATTACTTATGTTAGAGGCATCACTTACGAGAGGCGTTCAAGTCAAACCGGGACTTTTGATTGTTTAGAATAAACAAAGATGGTTCTGAGAGTAAAATCTCCCTTTATTTCTCTACACCAGTGTTTCACTAGTGCTTGGATACCATCAAGTTTTCTCAGTAGGCCAGAGCCATGATCGGACCTCCTGCTTCATGTCTGAAACTCTGGCCTCCCATGAACTCCTTTAATGCCGCAAACATGTGAAAATGGCTTGGAGCGATACATGGCAATAATTGATATGTGACAAGTTCCTGTAATGTGCAAGCGGTGTTGGTGAATGATTGTGTGTACAGTCTCTTCTGCAAGTTGGGGACAAGTGTCATGGGTTCCACCTGATAAATGATCAGGACTGCAGTGGGATCTGAGCCACCTGAGCCCGGATGTATGGCTTCTTTAAAATGTTGCCTTCATTTACCAAAAATTTCATCACAAGTCCTGGTTTGACTTGAACACCCAATTGTAGGTTAATTGTTATTGGAATTGTGCTAGAAGTAACAATGTCCTTGATGATGTGACATCATCTCTGCATGCAGCTTCTTAATCACTTAACACAACACCAAATCCAATCGCCACAAATTATTCAGCATAGATGATTTAACAGATGTCAGGATGGTCCTTATAGCTGGATTAGAATTTAACAGCCTGGAATGTTGTCAGCGTTTCCATGTTTATACACAAACTATGGATACAAAGCCCCAAACTGACCAGCAACTCAACAGTAAAACCTCATCTTGGGACACTGGAAGCCTCCTGAAAGCCAGTCTTTACTAGTCACCGTAGGGTGGAATGAACTTCCCTAATCATCAGACAAACAGTAAGTGATCTTTGGTTCGATACAGTAATAAAATTCTTTGAATAAATATCATAAAGATTTCCAGAGATTATACTGTACATGTGCGTGACAGTAGTCTGCTTTAGATGACAGACAGTATAATCTGAAGAACTGAAAGTAACCAAAAGGAAATTTTATGTCGGATTCTTGCTCAATCACATTTAATAAAAAGCAGTAGCGAGCCCGAGCAAGAAAAAAAAGAAAGAAAGACACGATAGATATGCAAAACAGGCGAGACGAGGACGCATAATGAAGCCGCAGGAGGAGTCTGGGGAACGAGCGTCGACACGGAAATGACAGGCGGACCTCCCATCCTCACCGAGGAGGAGCAGGTAAGGCCGTGTGGGTGGGTGCGGTGCACGCTGGGGACGTACCGGCGTTTCATCTGAGCTGACGTTTTGAGCCCACGCGAACAGCATTAACACACAGAGAGACGTCTGAAAGGACAGGGAATTAGCGGTGGAAATTTTGCCTTTGAACCGCACGCATCCCAAATGCTTCCAGTGCTACAGGATAAACATGTTATTATAATTGCATAATATCAGATGCAAACTACAGGTGAATTCAGCTGTGTCGGGTTCATTAAAAAAGTTTCGTTACCAAAGTGCCAGAGACGTCGCTTATTCCAAAACATGTTGATTCATGAGAAGTTTGCCGCAATTAGCTCCTTGGTATTGTCAGTCTGGGGTACGGGAGCTGCCATGATAATGAAGGTCACGGAGTTGTAGCAGAACGGTGCGTTCCCGGCATTTCTGGGAAGCCACTGTTGGTTTGATGAATGGTCCTTATTATAATTGCGACATTTGATACGTCTGCAGTAGAGTGCGCTTTATGTGCCGCTTGATTGGTCCGAGGTATCTTTTAAGGGACAAGAGACCTGCCTTTGTTGCTGAAAAAAAAAAATCCCGGCCATCATGCCAGGAGGCGCCGGCGCCATTCCGCACTCTTTGTAATTTAATGGTTTGGTGAACACAGCTTGCTCTCTTTTCTCGTACCTGCCTGACAACTCGACTCCTTTGTCGAGATAGAGACCTGGGTTTGCATGCGGAGCTTTCTGGGCTTGACAGCAAATTCTCTTTTTTGAGAAAAACCCTCCTCTGAGAGGCCCGCGCTATTGGGCGCAGGTCTCTTTCTGGGAGCCTAATAATGATTGAAGGCCCGTGAAAAACGACGGCTCATTAGAGAACCTCAGAAATGGGACGTGTTGCTGAGAAAAGGTTCGTATTTGTTGGAGGGGAGAGGCGGCATAGTGTACAGCTAAAATTTAGGCTGCTGAAAAACACGCAGCGTGAGACACAGCATCAAAGCCGCGCTGCGGAGGATATCTCGCGAACCATCTTCCATTAAACTCACAGCACTTAACCCATTTCTCCTTAGCTCCTCTTGAGCAGTCTCTCCATCACACACTCTGCTTATTGGAGCTGAACGTGATTCAATCAGCGCCGCTGATGAACAAAAAGTCTTTTTTCACCCAAACGGAGCCGAGGCGAAAACAAAAGGATGAATGGAGCGAGAGCGAAGCGATGTTCCCACTCCTCGGAGTGATATTTCTCGTCCAAATATTGAACTATTTGCAGATATTCAAAAAGACATGCTTTTACAGAAAAGGGCCGTAATCATAATCTTATTCACTTATGCATACAAACAATAGTCGCGCATTTCATGTTTCAAAGCATGACTGCATCTGGTATTAATGGGATTAATTACAGGTTTTACATACAGTACAAGGGCTGTTCAAATTAAACCGGGACTTTTGATGTACAGAATAACAGGACCAAGTTCTGAGAGTAAAAACTTTATTTATAATCCCCTGCTTCGCTAATGCACTCATTCCAGAGTTTCATAGGGGCTTGGATACTCTAGTCCACTGTAGTTGTTCTCGTGAACATCCAGCAAGTGGAATGCCTGACCTTTAAACTCTACATATAACTTGTGGAAGAGACACATCTGTCTGTGGGAACTGTACACTCAATCATTCACCAGCACCACTTGCACGTTACATGAACTTCCCTGCAAGGTATTGCGACATCCCCATACAGTCCTGACCTCGCTCCAAGCCATTTCCTCATTAAGGAGTTCCTGAGAGGCCAGCGTTTCAGACGTGAAGCAGGTAGTCCGATCATGGCTCTGATGTACTGAGAAAACTTTCTGCCAGCTCAAAAATGTACTGTATAATGGCAAAGACAAAAATATTTGAAAATATAATTTCGGAACGATGTTAAATTTACAGAGGTTAGGCTGTGTTCCCGAAGTGGGAAAATCTAAAAAAGATTTTTTTAAATGGTACTATTTATTTTTTTAAATGGTACTATAATTGTTTATTTATCTTTTATTTTAAGGGCAGTTTTACTAATTAAGAACAATTAGTCTAGAGAGCTTAAGAAGTGACGTAATGGTAATTTCCATCTTAAAAAGAATAAATACATAAATAAATGAATAAATGAACTAATAAAACAAATAGCCACAGATTGATTGTCCATAAATGTGCACACTATGCATGAAAATATATAACCTGTATATACAGTCTGGCAAAGGTGGCAAATAACAAAGAACAACTACTCTGTTACTCTACTCAAGTTTTTTTTACGTATCTGGACTTTTATCTGTGTGTGATGTAATTTTTACTTTAACATGCACTTGTGCAACCTGCACTTTTACTCCTAACAATGTAAACAGAAACCTGTTCCTTTTCAGCTGACGATCACACAAAAGTGCACAGATTTCCTAAACCAAACATAAACGTTTACTTTGTCGCTTACACCATACCATATAATATCATGACCGAGCGTGGGAGGGATCGGAACAGAACAATTCTCCCAGTCCAAGCAGTCCAAGTTTAAAGCAATGACCAGCACAGATTGGTTAGCGCACCAAGGTGATTGATGGTTACTTGGGCAATAGATCCAGTCCACTTGGGCTGCGGATTCTCTTGGCTTGTTTCTCAAGCATCTGGAAGAGGTGCATTTGTCATGTTAAGATTAGAAGTAATCGAGCTCATAATTCTATAATGTTTTGGCATCAATTTCAATTGTGTTTAAAATATATTTAAAAAACTGTTCATCAGTTTCTTTATGCAGTACTTGTACTTTTGTACTTAAAGTACTTCAACTTCAGCAAAAAATTTCAAGTGGTACTTCTATTTGTAGTAGAGTTTTTAGGCAGGTACTTTTACTTGACTATTAAGTTTGTGTACTTCTGCCACCGCTGATATTCTTTATATCATGTATGTCATTTTAATTTTTAAAATGTCTTGTCCTTTTAGGTTAAATTTTATTTAGCCTAAATAAGGTTATTATTTAACATAACTAAAGACATTAATGTTACTTACTTCTTCATTCTGCAGTTTCCAACTTTTCATTCTTGGCAGATATAAAGTTAAGGGCTTGTCTCTAAACTTTTCTAATTTGAAAACCTTGTGTAATATGACTCTGAATACCAGGAAGCTTCACTGTAAATATGAATATTACCATCTGATCATTTGCTTTACACAAATTCGCATTTAGAACTGAGTGCAACACACAGAGCGTCGAGTTTTTACACCTTAATCCCACGTTCTAACGTACTTCATTGTTCGTCTGGCTGCCTGCCTTTGTGGCTTCATCTGAGCGCCGCTTTTACCAGCTCGTATTCGCCGCACTGTCTTTTCTTCCACGTAACTGAATCGATATCGCCCACATACTGCATGCATTCTTAAAACAACAATCAGCATGCTGTTACGAGCTCGATTGAATGTGAATCCTACAGCATTAAATGTTTAGCCGATAAAGTATTACAGCGAGCGAGGAGAAAAATCAATCCCTAGATGAATAACAGCCATAATAAGAGAGAAGCAAGGGGCCCAGGTAGATGAAATAAAACTAGGACAAAAAAAAGGTGCAGAATAAAATGGCATGTGGGTAAATCAGAGCCTGGCACACAAGAGTGCAATCAGGGTGAGATCGTGAAGCTTTTCAGGCAAGTCTTTACTCAAAATCCTCCAATCATGAGTCTGGGAGACTTTACTGAAAAGTCTGGTCATGTGTTAGATGTGAAGGAGCATCGATACGATTCCTTTTTGATATGAAGTGGAAGAAGAGAAACGAGCAGATTAGTTCTTATTGTAACTATTCCATGTTTTACTTCTATATTCTATGGAATTAATGGAACGTATAGGCAAAATTTTGAGCTCTATAGACTTTTTTATATAAAAGAATAAAAACACTGTAGTGAGGGAAAATAAAGCAGAAATGAAGTTGATTTTTTTCTATCACATCAATCAATATACAGTAAAGTAATAAAAATACAGTTTATTTTCTACATTCCAGAACAATACTATATATTGCACCTCTATGAAATAAGACATATGGAATTAGATAATTAAGTAATATCAACAACAACAATAACAACAACAGTCACACTGCTTAAAAATCTTAGCATCTTTGTAAGTTACATATTCTGTAATCTATCCAAGCCTAACTAGCATTTCTTAAAATAAGAATACAGCAAATCAAATATAAAATTATTAAGCTTATTTCTAGTCAAATGTTACCAAAACTGCAAGTGAAAAATGTCTTTTACTAGTTTTTTTAGGAATTTATTTCTTGAATGAAGCAAAATTATCTGCCGATAGATCAAGACACTTTTCATTTGCAATTTTAGTAAAATTTGACTACTATTATACACTGACCAGACATAACATTATGAACACCCACCTAATATTGAGTAGGTCTGTCTGCGCCCCGGAAACCCTTGCTATTACAATTTGGCCCTTCTCGCTGTAGCTACATTTTCAATATCTCTTGGTGGTTGGATGTGGGTGGGATGTATTAGGCAGCTACTGTAGTAATCCTTTTTTCCTAAAGTTGATGTGTTGGAAGCTGAAAAAATGGGCAAGCAA
Organism: Leiocassis micropogon; assembly: GCA_028565275.1. Classification (NCBI taxonomy): domain Eukaryota; kingdom Metazoa; phylum Chordata; class Actinopteri; order Siluriformes; family Bagridae; genus Leiocassis; species Leiocassis micropogon. The sequence continues at coordinate 16,365,563 of JAOVVA010000024.1, forward strand.
AAGGATTTGAGTGACTTTGACAGGGGCCAAATTGACTTCAAAGTCAGAGCGAATTCAAAACTGCAGGTCTTGTGGGATGTTCCTGGTCTGCAGGGGTCAGGACATACCAAAAGTGATCCAAGGAAGGAAAACCAGTGAACTGGCAACAAGGTCATGTGTGGTCAAGGATCACTGATGCACATGGGAGTGAAGACTGTAGACTGACTGAAGTTTTGATGTAGATCAAATTGCTAAAAAGGTTAATGCTGGTTGTGATAGAAAGGTGTCAGAACACACAGTGCATCTTTATAATGGTGGCAAAAAGGGGGGACCTACTCAATATTAGGCAGGTGGTCATAATGTTATGGCTGATCGGTGTATACAGTGTTTCATTAAACATATTACGAATTAATCATAAACAGACTGAAAGAAGGGTAGACGAAAAGACAAAAACAAAAGAATTATATAGTATAGTATTATGTTTAGTGTGCAACTAAGGATTTAGTTTATTATTATTATTATTATTATTATTATTGGTCTAATTTATTACTCTTTTCCTTTCCTCCTGGAAAACGACTGTAAGCAACTGTAACCAAGTATAAGCAATTTCCCTCTGGGATTAATAAAGTTCTCTGAATCTTGAAAAGCACCCTATAAAAGGAGGTTAGTATGTGTCTACCAGAGCTGAGTCGCTGCAGTGGCTGAGCTGCATTATTGTCTAGTGCAGGTCTTTTCACTGCTTTAATGTAAATCAGTTGTTTTTATTTAATATGACAGGATTTTTAAAGCTCAATTTGGCTGAAAAGATTTAAACACAATTGTACAATAGGATAAACAGAAGATAAATGAGGCCTGGTGTTTCTTCTGCCAGTGATGTGTTGGAAAATTGCTCCTCCTGCTACACTTTTCTGCTTTTGTGCTACAAGTGGCCACTTTGCAGAAGCGAAAGAAATGCCCATTAGGGCATATAACAAAAATCACAAAAAATGCATTTCTTTTTAATGGTTCTGGCATGTGTGTGCTTGGTTTAAATCCTGTTTAGAGGACATCCACTGATTTATGCTATTTGTTCTTGTTGCACCATGTCTGTATTTTATGATTCATTTTTTTCCTGGAAAAATATCTGTCCAAAGTCTCCTCGAGATTACACCGTGAAGATGATACTACATGAGAAATAAAGCACAGGAGATTATAAATGGTTCCCACACAGTAGGTTGTAGTGCTGTTCAGTAATGGCTATTCTGTGGCAAAGGCTCTCCTCGATGAGAATTCACCGCAGCCATCCGATAATGAGACACATTAATAAATGAAGGGAAGCAATCCTGTTGCATGACAGGATCGAGCTAGGCGGCATTTCACTTTTGAAAAATTTAACACCCGCTAAATCACTCCAACGCTCAAGGCAGCTCATTAAAAGCGATGCTGTCCACCTTGCTTGCTCTCCTAATCAGCCAAACACTGAACAAAAGAATGCCTGGATTGAGAAAGATCGGAAATAAAACTGATAAAAAATATAGCCGGAGGTAATTAAAGCTCCGCGCGATGCCGCTCCAGACTTGAGGGAAATCAAGACTTTTTATATATATATAAACCAACGCCAGTCTGAATATTCCGATGTGCATCAGAGATTTGCAAGAACGCTGCAGGGTGTTAGATTGGCTAATCAAACAAGAACACCAATAATTATTGGGCTGCTGTGCCAATTTTTGCCGGTACTTTTCTCTTCCTTTCTTGAGAAAAAAATGAAAAGTTGTGGTTGTTGTTTTTTTTTTTCTTAACAAACCTGTCAGCTTGGTGTTATGTGTTGAGCCTCTTACATCTTGCTGGGTGCGAAAAAAGCCATCCTTTGTTAAAAATCCTCCTGTTGTTCCAAAGAAAAATAACAACGATCAATTCCGCCTTTTCAGGTTTTTAGTTTGGAACTCAGATAAATGCAAGATTTAAAAAACAAGACTTTTTCTAGTCTTAGTAGAGAAGGTAGATCGACCTTCCTGGGGTTAAACGAGAGGAAGGAGGAAAGTTCTGCATATACGAGCATGTGTACTGTATGTTGACCGATGATGCCCCACCCACTCAGACAGCATGGTTCAATTCACTCACTCATCGTCTATACCGCTTTATCCAGGATTCAGGTCGTGAAGGCCTGGAGCCTATCCAAGGAGACTTACTCCAGGACACAAGGTGGGGTACACCCTAGACAGGCTGCCAATCCATTGCAGGGCACACACATACACACTATGGGCAATTTAGGAATGCTAATAAAAAAATAATACAGTATTTTAATTATTGAATTAAAAGAATAAAAAATGTCATGGCCAGTTTTTTTCTCTCGACTTCCACACAGGAAGAGCCATCATCAGAATTTGATCTCTTAATGATCTCCTGATAATTGTACAAAAAGTGCTTACGGTTGATATTAAGATATTAAAAATAACTACATTTTGAATGAAGCTAACTGTTTTGTACAATAAAATGAAATGTTGTCATTGTCAAAATGAGTGATGTGATATTATTGTAACCAAGTTGATCTATTTTCGATTCATTACTGTTAGACAACGGCAAAGTCATTTTTGAAAAAAATTAAATAAAGAATTATTCTTTATTCATTTATAGTTACTGTACATTTAACTTCCATGAAAAAAGTTAGAATGCAAGTCAGAACAGCAACTAACTGTTATAAGTTGTTTTCCAATCAGCGTCTCTTTATTATATTTCTTTTTAAAGTTATGGGGGGAAAGCTTTTAAAAATGAATACACCCGGGCCCGTATTCACAAAACTTCTTAAGCCTAAAAGTTGCTCCTAATGACGAAATTCTTCGAAAGTTCTTAGAATTATGACATTTTCTTAGAATTTCTCCTTAAATTTAGGACTAAATCTTAGTAAAGACACAAGTAATAAAATCAGTATGGTATATAAATGTAAGAATTGAAATATTGTAACTATTGTGTGGAAATTGGTTGCTTTAAAAGTAGACACATTTTCTACATTTGGATGTTTTAATTAACTTTAAGATATTTAGGCTATAACAGAAACTTTGCATAAAGTAGCCTGCATTTATTATTATTATTATTATACAATTTCTTTATATACAAAAATTATGATTTCACTGTCTGTTCTATCATATATTATATTTTCACGAAGAGCGCATTTCAAGACCTTTACAGAGATCAAAGGTTATTTTTTTTATCAACCAATCACAGTCCCTGAATTCCTGCATTATCCCTAGCAACGAGGTCAACCACACTTCCTCACTAAGATAAAGGCTTTTGTACTTTCCTTACTCAGAGTTGCTCTGAAAAGTGTCCTAAATCACTTTAAGTCTAGGACTCCCAGCTAGGACTTTTTAAGCTAAGATAGGAGCTCTCTGAGAGAATTCTAAGAAGCTTTGTGAATACAGGCCCTGGAGTTTCCTTCCATAAATGTTAAATAAATTTAATCTTCTTATGGAAAAACTAAACGAAAACAAACCAAAAAAAAAAAAAAAAACATCCTGGCAATTACACAATTATAATTATAAAACAACAGAATGTTAAATCTTTCTAGTTTTAGCCAACACTGCATCCAAATCTTTATGAATGCTTTGATGTTATGGAAACGATAACATATAAGGACAATCATGTTAATAAGCATTACTGTGCAAAAGTCTTAGGCACATGCAAATAAATGTACAGTAGACCGAGGATGTCTACCAAAGCATATAAAGCCCAAAACAGTAATTCATGAAACAAAGTTAGTATTTGGTATGACAGTGCTTTCAGGACCCTTAAGTCTCAGGTACAATTTGTTTAAAATAACATATTGTTATGTTATTCTTCTGTAGCTTTCTCTTCTGGCTTACAAATATTTTTTTTGTAACTTTCAATTTTGTGGTGCAATACTAATGTTTGAAAATCAGAAATGTTTTTGTACTGACTCAATAATAAGTCATAAATAATAAAAAAAAAATCTATATAACAGTCTGAACTAAAAAAACACATACTTTGGCACAGCACTGTAAATAAAACTTCGGTATTTGGTCTGCGGTGTACATACAGTATCAGTTAAATAAGATTTCCTTAATCTATATGTTAGACTTCGATTGGAAAATTTGACAGACTGTTGCATGGCAGGATCATCTCCATGATCGCATCAGCGATGTCGAGTTCTCCGTGCCAAGCCAAGGGTGTAGATGATGCAGTCGAGCCCTCAGGTGCACCAAGAGGGAGTTGCTGCTATTAATTAAGCTAGGAATCAAGTGTGTGTATATGTGTATGTGTGCATGTATGAGAGGGGGAGAGAGAGAGAGAGAGGACACAGAGGAGTGACTTAATTAATTAAGTCATGGATTTGTGCGGAGGGTAATAAGATGGCTTTATTGCATATGCACGGCCTGTGTTTACAGTCAAACATGAGCTCCAGCGATGCAGCCGAGCTGTGGGAGTAAAAAAACGTGTATTATGTAGAACTGGTCGTGTGTGTGAGCACGAGAGTGTGTGTTTGATAGGAAGTAGGGTCTGTTGAAATGACACCATATGTTATCTAGGCTACAGTGCACAACCCCTTGCTGCTCTGTAATTATTATGATTACACCACAGCCGGCAGTGTGTTAGTCAACATCATATTTTATCTGTGTACGTGTGTGTATGTGTGTGTGTTTATTTTTTATGAAAAACTAAAAATGTATTTTGTTAGTGAACAACGTACAGATGAGTAAAACTCTTTTCAAGGTCAAGTAGCTAATGCAAACTTAAAATGCTGCTAGATGACATCATTGTCTAATTTGCATATTAATCGATTTCATTTGCGTAGTCAAACATGTTCCATTAAAAAAAGAAAAATAAAATGATACAGATTTGTTTTTTACCAGGGCAGTGTGATAAGACTGAATTAACTTTACCTCTCAGTAAACCAACAACAGCATGTGTTTTACTACTAAGGCCAGAGCAATTTGTACTGAAATTAGATAGAAAAGTTGATTTATTTCACTAATTCAGTTCAAAAAGTGAAACTCATATGTTATATAGATCCATTACACACAGACTGATAAATTGCAATTGTTTATTTCTTTTAATTTTGATGAGTATGGCTTACGGCTAATGAAAACCCAAAATTTAGCATCTCAGAAAATGTAAATATTGTGAAAAAGTCCAAAATTGGAGACTCATAGTGTCACACAGTAATCAGCTAATTAACTCAAAACACCTGCAACGGTTTTCCTGAGCCTTTAAATGGTTTCTTAGTTTGTTTCAGTAGGCTGGCTGTTCACAAAGTGCTGTATCCAAGCACATTAATGAAAAGTTAAATTGAAAGAAAAAATATGGTTGAAAAATGTGCACAAGCAACAGGGATAACCACAGAATCCTTGATGCTTGAGGTCCAGGGTAAAGTTTGCACAGTGAATGGTGGTTTGGGGAACCATGTCATCTGCTGGTGCTGGTCCACTGTGTTTACCAGGTCTAAGGTCGTTCAGCCGTCTACCAGAAAGTTTTAGAGCACTTCATGCTTCCCTCTGTTGACCAGCTTTATGGAGGTGCTTATTTCATTTTCCAGCAGGACTTGGCACCTGCCCACAGTACAAAAGTACTAACACCTGGTTTAAGACCCAAGGTATCCCTGTACTTGATTGGCCAGTAAAGTCGTCCAACCTAAACCCCATGATTTAGGTCGGGCGCTTATGAAGAGGAAGATGCGAGACACCAGACCCAGCAACGCAGAAGAGCTGAAGGCCGCTATCAGTGCAACCTGGACTTCGATAACTCCTCAGCAGTGCCGCAGACTGTTTGCCTCCATGCCACTGATCGCTGATTGCATTCGTGCAAAGGAAGCCCCAACCAAGTATTGAGTGTTGTGTATACTGTATATTCATACTTATCAGTAGTTCAACATTTCTGTGTTAAAAATCTTCCTTTTTTTTTACTGAATTTGGTGTTTTCATAAGTTGTAAGCCATAATCATCAAAATTTAAATCAATAAACACTTCATGTATCAGTCTGTGTGTAATGAATCTATATAATGAGTTTCACTTTTTGAATTAAATTACTGAAATAAATCAACCTTTCGATGATATTCGAATTTACAGAGATCCAGCTGTACGTCATTGTTTGCAGTCTGAAAATTTGGCTTTGTCTCTTCATGTTTGTGAGTTCTACTGGGCCTAAACCAGGCCAAAAGTGTATAAAAAAATGCAATTCTATGCTAAATAAAGGATATACAGTGCATCTGGAAAGTATTCACAGCGCATCACTTTTTCCACATTTTGTTATGTCACAGCCTTATTCTAAAA
>JAOVVA010000024.1:16371904-16384504 GCA_028565275.1 Leiocassis micropogon
TCACTCTGTCAGAGCTCCAGAGGTCCTCTGTGTAGAGAGGAGAACCTTCCAGAAGGACAACCCTCTCTGCAGCAATCCACCAATCAGGCCTAACAAAATGTGGAAAAAGTGATGCGCTGTGAATACTTTCCGGATGCACTGTAAATATATGAATGGAGGATCACAGCTATCAGGGTATGATGACTAATTAGCAGGAGCTAAATATGTAGTTAACTGATGATGTGTAGCTATTATTTACTCTTTGACTCATTTCCTTTAATCACCACCATCAATCACTTTAAAAAGTGATAACACACAGTATGTTGGAGTGGTGGCTCAGCCGGCTAAGGCTCTAGGATGTTGATTTGAGGATCTGGGTTTGCGCATTGATGGGTTGCCATACATGCAGCGCTTGTCCCAAGCCTGGTTAGAAAAGTGGGAGGATTGTGTCAGGAAGAGTATCCAGTGTAAAACTTGGGCCAAAGTTGTGTGCTGATCGGATGGTTTGCTATGGCTGTGCTGTGACATGCAAACGCGTGCTAGATAACCAATCACGCAAATATTGCCATCATTACAAAGTTGTACTTTATTTTTCTCTCGTGAAAGATTTTTAGTTTTTAGTTTTCCCTCTGGGCCACCACCCGTCAAGATGCTGCCCTGGGTTGTGAGTCCCGACCAATGAGAAGCACGTTCACTGTTTCCTGTTTTGATAAAACAATGTTTTTTTTTTTTTTTTTTAGAACGTTCCTGTTTTGTGAGGAAGAGGAGGGTTTTCCTTTTATCCACCATTTTCACTTTGATTCTCAAAAAATACTGAACAAATAGCATCCAGCATCAGTTCAATACAGAACGGGTATTTAATTTCCAATTACAGAACAACAGGTCCCCAAATTACATTATGGCATTTGGCATGTGTTCTTATCCATTTACATTTTTACCTTATTATACATCTGAGCAGTTAAGGGACTTGCTCAATGGCCGAGCAGGGGCAACTTGGCAGTTGTGGTGTTTTTAAACCTATGACCTTCCAATAAGTAGTCCAATGCCTTAACCACTGAGCTACCTCTGCCCCATATGTATATTACTAATAACAGACAGCTATTCTTGTCCATTTCAGTTAAACAAATGTTAGCATATAAAGAGAAGTACAGTAGTTTTTGTTGCATATTGAACAACGTGCTAGTCAGAGCTAAATGCTAGCAGATTGACAAGCAGGAACAAACTTAAGGTTTCTGAGAGACAGACTAGTTAAGATTAGGTTGGTTATGGAAATAATTTTCTTTAGTTTATTTTCCATCTGAATAAAAACTTAGGACTAAAAAGCCTCTCAGTCTTTAACATTTTTGCTGTCTCATTATGCTGCTAAACAAGGCTAATTTCTGGCTGCAAAAACCAGGAAGTATAAACAAAGCCTAATTAATCCAGCTAAGCATACTAGCCTAGCAATGTAGCTAATGAAGCCAAACAAAGAAAACACAACAGCAGGAAAACAACCAACAAAAATAATATATATTTACTTAAAGTGGAAGTTATTATTATGGGAAGAATTTTACAGCTGTGAAAAAGCAGCACTTGAAAAAAAAAAATCTAAATTATTGTTGAGCATTAGAAATGATGTATCAGGGGAATTAGCATAGGATGTAGCTATCTAGGGCTTTTTATTTGTCAGATATTTAATTGGAGTTTTGAGAAGATTGTATTAGGAATTCTTTCAAATCCGGCTCCTGAGGAAAGTAGTGTGGGAATGTAGAACAAAAAAAAAAAAAGCGTGTAATCGTGTAGATCTTTGAGTTTGTTTTTGAAAGATGGATGTTTAAGTGCTGAGGATGTTCTGTACTTCTGATCATCTAATTCCGAAAGAGCACACACACACATGCACACACAAGCTTACTGAACACCTCACAGCCCCTTTTCATTTTATTTATGAAAGGCTTTCCTGAGCCGCCCCAGTTTTTTGTCAGCAATTTCTCATTCCCACTTGTAATGCACTCGCACAGCTCAACACTCGGTAATAGAAGCCTTTACTACAAAGCCGTGCCTGCTGCAGATCCTACGCACAGGGGGAACAATTGATATTGCAATCCACTTTTTTTTTTCTTATCTAGAACACAATTATGGTATATACATCCTTCAAGGCAGGAGGCAAGTATAAAAATAAACATTTCTAAAATATTTTACTTTTGCTATAATGCTACTGCTTTTTCTCCTAATGTCTACATCAAGAGAAAAAATATCTATAATGTGGTCGATGGGTTGATAAAATGTAAGTGATAAAAACACTCTGTCATGGTGTTCTAAAGAAATAATCAGGGAAAGGACTGGGGGATGTGATGATGCAGAGATACTGTTTCATTTTGTTTTATTCTCTTTTTACATAGCAAGCCATCAAAGATATATATATATATACATAAATAAATAAGACTGGCTAAAAATAGACCCTGCTTCAGATGCATCAAGCAAACATTTTAATTAACTGGAATTGGGTTAAAAACTCTCCAAACTATTATTAAAACCTGGAAGGATTGAATTTCACAACAAAAAAAAATATAGTTTGAAAAATCCATAAATCATCATGATCAGAGATCACTTAATCTCCTGGTGATGTTGCATGGTAAAAAAAAAAATGGACAGTTGAAATCAGAGATATGTTTAATAGTGAAAATAAGAGCATTTCCATACACACTCAATGTGATGAGAACTCACAGAATTGGGACAGCTGTGTGTCCATAAGAAAACCACTTGTTAGTGAGATTCATCAGAAAAAAAGGCTTCAGTTTGCTACAGAGCATAAAGATTGGATTTTGGAGCAATGGAAAAAGGTCATGTGGTCTGGTGAGTCCAGATTGAGTCAATTCCAAAGCTATGCACCCGTCATGCGTAGTGGCCACTGTACGAGCCTCTGGAGACAGTGTTATGATCTGGGGTTGCTTCAGATGCTCAAGTCTAGACTCGGCAACGTAATGTGGCAATAAAATGAAGTCAGCTGACCATCTGAATGTACTGAATGACCGGGTTATCACATCTATGGAGTTTTTCTCCACTGAAAGCATAGGGCATATTTCAGAATGTGAAAAAGTGGCTCTTGGAGCATGAGGAATCATTTCAACACACTACGTCCATCAAAGCTAATGGCGTTCGACTTTGTGTGGGGCTATTTTTAGGTCCAGGTAATGTACCTTTTATTTGTTTATATTTACATTAAATATCAATAAACAAATTACAGCCTATTTTTTTCCTCTCTCAGTGAACTACAAAAAAATGTCACATTAACAAGAAACCACAAAATGAAAACTGCTTCATCTTGGAGCCTTCCTAGTGTCTAAAAAAGTCTCGGTTACTTACTGGTAATTACTTTCGATAAAAACATCTTGCTCCAAAAAAAAGGTTTCTTTCAAGCAACCAGTGCACAGAATAGCAAAATTCCAATGTTTAAGATTCTGAAGCTTGTGGCGAGAAAGGTGCACAAAAGATACATGCATCGGGTACAGGTGGTGTGCCTTTTTTGAAGACTAATTAGCACTGAATTATGAACATTCACATTGTTTTTAATATTGACCCAATCCAATTTTATAAATTTGTGCTAATTTTGTTACTGAGTCACACCAGTGTCTTTCGGTAAAAGTTTTTTAAGTTAATTTATTTAGAGATGTTACTCATAGCTATATGCTAGCTTACCAAGACCGTGATGTCACACGTACTGTAGGTTTTGTGAAAAGTGGTTTTGAAGCTCAACTGTGGAAGCTCTAGTCATCGCCATCTTGGCAGGAGATGACTCTGCCTTAACCCCCGGAATGAACTCAGCCTGGCTGTTGGTTCGAAGAAAAAAACTCAACCTGCCAACGGGTAAGTCACTTGTGGAGCCAACTGCATGTTTGGCACCCCCTGGACTCATTTTTCAGAACCGGAGCGAACTTCACACCTTAAACGTGTTCCTTTATAGCTCAGACGAACTTTATTTATTTATAAATTTCAATAAGAATTCTCTGGGATCACAGTGAAGCCGTTTTGAGAAACACTCTACAGGTGTAATTTAGCCGCTTATCTCCTCACAGAGCAGCTCATAGCCAGAAACTCAGTGAGGGAATTAAAGTATATGTCTCCTTCAAAAACCTGCTCGTGATAACGCTCCACTTGAAAAGATGACGGCTTCAGAAAGATGGCCTCTGTGCTTTTGTGTTCCACACCCTCAAAAATGGCTGTATCCATCCCAGCAATATGAATGATGTTAGCATGTGCGTTTTTGTATTCCACTAGCAAAAACTTTGCCCATAAATCTGGCTGGCTAATATCTTTGGAAAGACACTTTCACAAGATGGAGTACTTGGAGAAAGAGCGCAGACCTGAATATCGAGTAGCAAAGTCATCACACTTGTATAATTTGGGGAGCCATTTAGCTCTTATAACTTTTAAAAACTTAAAATTTTTCATGCATCATCAAATGCATCATCAATCCATCATCTTGGGCAAACATCGCATTTTATATACAAGTGCATTTTGTTGTTTGTTGAGTTACTGGGCTGAGTTTTGTTTTAACCTATAATTAGCAAATACACTAACGGCCAAAACATGCTAGTGGTGCTAAAAAGTATCTCACCTACACTGTAAAAACTCCAACTAGATAAATGTTGAATACGTTAATATTGAATTGTTGGTCCAACTCAAATGAAATGTTTCAGTTAGCCTCCAGGTTATTTTAGACAGTTAATATTATATGCGTGATGCTGGTGTGTTTGCGCGTATTGTTATACTGAGGCTCCCTGACATTAGCTAACTTGACATGAGCTTAGCTAATGTTAGGCTTCATGTTCCCACACTGTACAGGAGCTAGCGAGCTAAACGTTCATAACTGTATCTATCTTTTTTCCCCACTTTGCCCTGACTTTTACGTACAAGACCCTTGAAACTATGAAAATGAAAATTCACATTTGAATATGTGGCTTTAACCCATCATTAGAATTTCAGTAAAGTCTTTTACACACTCTGGTGGTACAGTATATAGCCTTATTCATATATTTTATTTTTACCATAACTAGATATTTTGTGAAACTTATCATTTTTGTCTTTACAAGCCTTCTCTTGTTTTCTTTAACCAGAGCACTCCTGTGGAGGATTGGGTCAGAGGGGTGACGGATGGCCTTTTGGAGGATCACGAGAAGCTGCTGAAGTTGCTGTGGTGTTGGAGGGAACTGCAGTCCTTGATGGCCTGGGTGATTATGCAGCAGCTTTAGGAGTGATGTTTGGTGAGGTCTGTGCTCTGTACATTGAATTTTAAAAACACCTTGTAATGTAAAATATTCAGTTAAAGACTGATAAACATCTGATGTTATCCAGGTATTTTATTAACCTTTAAGCAAAAGACGGTACTCCCATGTTTTATGCAGATCACTGTTTTACCTTTGACTACTATTAGAAGAATAAAGTTATTTTAAGTAATGTCTGTGAGTTTTAAGTGTTGGGGTATTGTTAGGCCAATGGCCATGTTCTATATTATATGTATAACATAATAAAAAAAAAAAATCTGCAATAATATTGTGTTCTGGCAGAAAGTATTTTATACTAATGGAAATGGAGTTTTCTAATGTTTTCATTAGTTTTCAATTTGTAATTTAGCTAACAATGTTGAAACATGGTTGTACATCTGTTGGTATCACAAAATCAAGAAAATTAAAATAATAAAAGTAATAAAGAAGGGCATACATAATTTTCATCTTTCGGTGATCGCCAGGAGATTTGGATGATGCAACATCCTGTTGAACATGTGACTTGTGGAATAGTGTTCAGTAAATTCTGTATTTCCTAATTCAGAGTGTTTAGCTGGATGTTTATAGAATGCGATTTTTTTTTTTTAATTAAATGAATGAACATGCTAAAAATAATTATGAATTAGCATGCTAAAATCTGATTTTCGGGATATTTTATTGATTCTGTTTTAATAATCAAGATGTGGTTGTTATGATGTCTTTCTCACACAAAGACTGAAAGCTGGGTCATAATTAAGGCGTGACATTTTGTCACCGTCGTCTCCGGGATCAACTGATGCTTCATGCTAATATCTTCAGCACACACTATGCCACGGTTTAATTAAAAACAAAGCCTTCGTTTAAACGAGATTGTTCCTTTGCATTCGCCTTCTGAAAGCTTCACAAAACCGACTCACAGCTATTGCCTTTTCATTGAGCTTGAAGAGCTTCTGACTAGGAAAACCACAGCCAAAGTTTAGAACTTTAAGATCTTCATGTTGACAAATTAAATGACTTCTGTTTAATAGATTGGCAGTGCATTTTAAATACAAGTTTACATTTCTTTTATTAAGATTACTAAAATCTAAAAATTTTCCCTAATGAATTGCTGTTTGGCTTGCTTAGCCGGTTCCCAGTTTTCTGTGAGTTATGAGGTTGGGCTTTTTATATATGCAAAATAAAAATCACCAATTATACAGTGTGTTCAGAAAGTCTCGTACAGTAGTAGTAGTAGTGCGTTGACGCACTCTTGTTTAGTGCCACCAGTCAATTGTACGTATCCGAGGAGTTCTTTGCTTAACGTTTGTGTATTTTTGTGTGAAAATGTTAACCATTTAAAGAATGTGTTTTTCTATTGGAGCACATTTTTAAAGCTGGTGATAAATACACAGATTTAGTTTGCGGAAAATTTCAAGCAGCTTTTCCGGACACAAGAATATCACGTCACGATACTGAGAGAGATTTAATAAATAAGTACATGAGTGAAAATAATAATGAGTTTCGTTAAACAAATATTTTCCCATACCCTACTCTACGCGGCCACTGCGGAGGGACTTTCTGGATGCACGTTGCAATTTATATCCAAAAGATTAACACTCATGTACTTAAGCTCTTTTACGATGCACTGACACTGGAGACTCCTTCCGTTGAATGACGACAAACATCTCTACAGGAAACCATTCAACTACACACATTTTCTGTCCTGTGAATGAACCGTTTCTGTGGAAACAAAAGCGAGTGTGTAAATATGAACCTAAAAATTACAGCAGACCCTACAACCTCCAGAACCTTCTCCAACAGCACTCTGTAAAGTTGTTAAAAAAGTAAAAACAAAATTGGATCTTTAAATAACTTGAAGATTATATTACGTCTAGTAGATTAGATCCTGATGTCAAGGTGCGAGGCTGAATAGCGGGTTACGGGTGATAGAGATACCCTAGACAATTTACTGCAATTATAGATTATACCGCAAGAGAAATGTGTGAATCTTCACACACACACACACACACACACACACACACACACACCTGTACGGCAGATGTATTTGTAGGGATAAGAGAGAGTGGAGCAAGGACACCCACGGAACAGATAAGGGAGGAGGATATTATACCCCGGTTCCATCCTAATACCTAGCTCGAGGTTATCAGCCTCGATTCAGCGTCCACCTCGCCGCTGGTTTTAATTCGTTGCAGGAAAAAAAAAAAATGACAAAGGCTTAAATGCCACCCCGTCGAGGTCGCGAAAATCCTGCCTCGCAGTCATCATGATGACATTTCACACACCGGAACACACTTTCCACACAGCCAGAGCAGCTAATCCCACTTCAATATGCACACGTCGTCATTCCTCATTTACACGCCGGTGATTAGACGGCTCGGTGCAGCGCAGAGCGAGCCGAGGACGCAATCTGATGACATTTTATACAGATTATGTCTCTGCATCTGCCTGCAAGGGGGTTCAAGTAGGAGGTGGAACAGCAGGTAAGAGTTTCTTAGTGCTGATGATGGAACCTGATCCTTTCCTCCTCCTAAAGGGCTTATGTTTCTAAATATATTATTTACGCCAAAAATCGAAAAGGTTACACCATTTTCTGGATCCTTAAAAGGGACCTTTTAGGTAAAAATTCCCTTATAATATTGTAATGTAAAGATGTAATTTTAATTTTGTTTATACTCTACTTACTTCTATTGACATTACATTAATTGATACAGTGTAAACAGTAGGAGTTATGATTAGAACAAAAAAGCACTAATAAGGATCCTGTATGGTCTGGGCAGGTCGTGGGCGGTGTGTATGGTGCTTGAAGAAGCAAGAATCAATTTTCACAAAAATTCATAAAACCACAAATAACCTGGAAATGACATACAATCACTCATCATTCTCTATCGCGCTTATCCTGTACAGGGTCACGGGAGGCCTGCAGCCTATTAAGGGGCACAAGAAGTGGCAATCCATCTCAGGGCAGACAAGCACACACACACTCTTACACACTATGGGGAAATTGAAAACGGCAGTTAGACAAAACTGTGTGTCTTTGGATTGCGGGAGGAAACCGGAGAACCCGGAGGAAACCCACCAAGCACGGGGAGAACATGCACACTCCATGCACACAGACCCGAGGCAGGAGGCGAACCCTTGAATAATTAAAATGACCTGATATACATGATGGATTTTTTGTTCTATTGCAAGTAATAATAATAATAATAATAATAATAATAATAATAATAATAATAATAAAACATAACAACAAAGGCACTTGAACATTCTTATAAATCACAACAAGCGACAGTTGCTAATGCTACTAAACTCTAGCTGGTTAGCTAGCAAATTAGCTACCAAAATTAGCACAATTTGGCAAATTAACAAGAAGTCAGTAAAACACAAAGTTTATATATGGGCTTAACTTTGGCTTCATATCTTTTATCATTATGACTTCAAAATAGAGTTTAATTTTTAAACGAAACTATATATAGATAGAACTTTATTGTTACTCAGCAGCAATATGCAGTTTTTTTGTTTTGAGATTTGTATGCAGACTGATTTAGATAGAGAACTCAAAAAAAAAAAAAACACATCTCCAGCCTTGAAAATCTCATAAATGGCATAAAGTGTATGGAATCTGTCTGGAACCTTCAGCACATTTCTCTTACGATTGTCAAATGTTTATTGAATTAGGCTCCTCTGTCATGGCAGGAAACTTGAACCTTTCTAAGTTTTGTTTCGGCAGACGATAAATAAACTCACAATATCAGACAATACCTCGGAACAGATGGCTGTAGATGAAAACTAGGCACTGTTTATTTAAATAATCCACAGGCATAATAGATCCCATACCCAGCCGAGCAGCTTGATTTGATTCGATTGGCCTTGTGGAAATGTGGTATCAGGCGAGAAAGAAAATGGGTTTAGCTAGGAAAAAAAAAAAGAGATAAAATGAATTTGTCAACAGAACCGAACATCCAAGTATGCAATAAACATCAGATTTTTTTGTGTATCCTCAGATTTAAAATCTATTTATTTGATGTATTGTTGTTGTTTTTTTTTATTGTTTTTTTATTCATATAAAATGTCTTTTCCATTCAAACCGGGATTTCTGGTGAACAAAGGAATAAAACTGGTTGACATTTACATTAAATGGCGATCCTTGCAGCCCTCTGCAGTTGTTTCTGTAGAACGCCAGATCCTTGAAACTTGGGCAAGAAACTCATTTGTCTGTGAGAACTGTACACAATCATCACTGTACAACACCACTTGCACGTTACAGGAACTCGGCTGGGAGTTATTGCCACATCCCCTGTACAGTCCTGACCTCACTCCCAGCCATTTCCACATGTATGGGCCATTAAAGGAGTTCCTGGGAGGCCAGTGTTTCAGAAGTGAAGCATGCAATCCGATCATGGCTGTGCCAATGCATAAGTGCATTAGTATAGCAGGGACTATATAGAGAAATAAAGGGAGTTTTTACTCTCAAAACTGTGTTCTGTTATTCTGCACAGTCAAAAGTCCCGATTTGACTCAAACGCCCTACGCAGTAACGGTTCATATAGCAGATGCTAGACATAAATCATACATCATTTTCAAAAAAGGGCTGAGTCACACATTATTTACCAACCCAGCAAGCATAAACGACAAAACAAAGTGGAGACTACTCATTAAAAAATGAAGCAGGTTTCTAATATCTAATATTTCAGCATCGATAACAGGTTGTTGGTACGTTCATGTTGCTGGTAGAGGTTAAAATATCACAGGGCAAAACATGCAGAAGATCAAAACTGAGGAAACAATCCACTAGTTATAGCTGCTATAAAGTAAGCAATAACTTGTTTTGCTAAAACTATGATCTGTTGTTATTCAGTAATTAACTTCACAACCTGGCGTAGAGTATTCATGAATTCTTCATACAAAATTTCTCTTCCGATAAATCATGTGATCACACAAGCTAAAAACTTTGCTCATCTCTGTTCACTCTTCATTTAACTTTATATTAAAGTCCTGGAAAAGTTATGGGGGAAAAAAAAGTAATGAACTTTCCTTAGGCATCTCTTCAGAATGTTCCCTTCAGGTCGAAAATGATAGAAAGCACTCGAGTCTGAGAGCAGACATCACACGCCGTGCCCGGAGTCGAAATCTCCTGTGATGTTCTCCTGAAACAAAAGTCCATCCTACCTCTCGGCCCCGCGACCTTTCACCCCGAAGACACTTCACGTCCTTCAGAGTCATCGCTGATGCGCACTGTCGTGATCGCTTTAATTAAAAGTCAACGATGTATCTGAGAGCTAATTGCTGGTAAAGAAGGTGTAAAAACATGAGGGCTGGGATAATGAGGGGTTTGGGGACTGCGGGGCTCGTTTTAATCAGGGGAACTTTCACAGCTAATTGGAGATGAGCTGAACTCGCTCGACCAGCAGACCTCACTCGACAAACGAACACGGAAGCGCTGGGGACCTCGCGGGACATCGCCACCTTTCTGTCCTTCCTCCTGTAGTAATTGGTGTATTCAGTTCAGTTAGGATTTTCCCCCCCTTTTTCTTCCTACAGTTGCTTTTCCTTTGAAGGTAATGAAAGTTGACAAAAAAAAGTAAAAGCTGAGAGAAAATAAAAGACCTGGTGAAAAAAGTGTGCAGGAGGTCTGGTGGCAGATTGGCGAACCTCAAGCTCACATTTGGAGTCGATTAGCACTAATGAGATGGCCGATCAGGATAATGAACCAAACTCTGGAACACTAACAATCAAGTCAGCTCTGAGTCAATTAGCCATGAATAAACGAATCTGGATTTCAATTTTTTTAATTGGTTACTTTTTACATCGATTTTTTTTTTAATGGGCAGTAAAGAATACAAACATGACAGTGTTATGTTATTGTAGGTTCATTAACAAATCAACTGAATTTAGCAGCTGCTGTATAAACAGCCATTCCTTTATCAGCCTCTCTCTCTCTCTCTCTCTCTCTCTCTCAAGTTAATAAGCCAATTTTTAAAAAATACAAATGTAACTTTACTTAAAACAAAAGCCTAGACTTCTTTGTCTTGAAGAGTTTCAAATCATGTAAAAACCTTTAAAACTGGAGACTCCTTCCATATACAAATACTTTTCTTCATTAAATAACAGCATGTTTTTTTCATTATTGAATATGACATCTTAGCAGTGTTGTAATGTATAAAAGTACAAATCTTTTCTGTGCTTTACTTCATTATTTCTATTTCTGTCAACTTTTACTTTTTCTCCACTACATTTTCTGTATAAAATGTGTAATTTTTCTCTGATTATTTCCTCTAAGCAAATTCGTTTCTTGTTACTACAACATAAAATCAGGACAAATGTGTTAGACTGCGAGAAAGCAGGTTTTGTTGAATCAATTCTCCTTGATTGCAAGTTAATGCACGAGTTGGAGTTGATGATGCCGTTGATGACTGAGTTGATGACGCACCAATTGGAGTTGTTGATGGAGTTGATGATTCCCCGGTTGGAGTTGATGATGCTCAAATTCTAATAATGCCTGTCTTTTGACAACCACCAAGCGACATCCACCCCGAATACAGTAGTGAACTCAGTGGACTCTGTGGTGGTGGGATAAAGTTACACACCCATAGCCTTACTTGCAAGACTTGTTTTTGTTTGTTGGATTGAAAGGTCCTTCCACTCAGATGAGGTGCTTTTTATGCCAACTGAAAGTCATTGAAATATGAAATAAAAAAACTCCTATTTCTACCTGAAAAAGCACATCCATCTCAACTAAATTAATATAGATTTAGTTTAGCCACCACATCAATGTAATTTAACCGTAGTTAGTTATTATCAGAAGCCTTTTCAGATATCTGGCTAACGTGATTGCCAGACTAACACAGACTAGCTAATGTCACTGATTAGCTTATATGCAGATTTTTATCTACCATAGGAAAGCTGCAAAAAAGTTCATAACTGCTCTTATTTTTTTTTTACTTTTACTTCCAATACCAACATTTAATATCAGAAAATTACTGTTGATACTTATGTATAGTAAATATTGGCTACTTTAAGACTTTTACTCAAGTAATATTTTAAAAACGTGACTCACAAAGTCATTTGCTGGTATGACACTTGTACTTTTAGTCAAGTATCGCTTTCAAGCTATACAAGACTGTATCTTAGCAAGCGAAAATATCTTGAACCTAGTTTAATGCGTCTACAATGTATTAACATATGTAAAAGTACTATACAATGAACTGTCACGACACGCCAGATCTTGCCCACAACATAAGCTCCTCCGCAAGCAGTCTAAGGCACTCCCGTTCCAGCTCCAGCGTTGTGTGCAGCCTCCTTGCAACGGCACTTCCTGGTTCCCGCAGGCCGAGACGCCCTCTGCTGGCTGTAAGTGTCTCTCTCCTGATCATTCTCTCTCTCT
>JAOVVA010000024.1:16411419-16429676 GCA_028565275.1 Leiocassis micropogon
TAATTGATGTTAATATGGAGTCCAGGTAGTTATTGAAAACTCAGGTAGACTTGTATGAAGTTCCAGTCCTGAACTATCGAACTGTCGAGTCCTCAGAGAAACAGCTGCCAACACCAGTCGAGGCCAGAACCGAGAGAGGAAAGAGAAAGAGGGGGAGAGAGAGCAGAAGAGGAGAGATAACAGTTAGGTCTGGTCACAGTCACATAATGTATAAATTACACTAATCAACTTATTCTCGCGTTTCACTAGCACTTGGATACCATCAAGGTATCCAATTTTTAATCGAATGGATTGATTCATGTCCGAAATGCTGGCCTCCCAGGAACTCTTTTAATGGCCCAAATATGTGGAAATGGCTTGGAGCAAGGTCAGGACTGTATGGGGGATGTGGGAATAAGTCCCAGCTACAGTAAGTTCCTGTAATGTGCAAGTGGTGTTGGTGAGTGATTGTGTGTACAGTTCACACAAAGCGATGTTCCACGATTTTTAAGGATCAGTAGGATGCCAGTAGTCCTACTCTCTGAATGTTCATGGGAACAACTGCAGTGGTCTCTGAGTCACTTCGGTTGGGATCGTCATTTATGGACGTATAGACTTCTTTAAAACATTTGTACCATTCAAATGCTTTACTGTGGCTAAGAGGCCAAGTTGATTATTTTTACTCCTTCATTTACTAGAAATTTTATCACAAGTCCCAGGTTGACTTGAACAACACCCGTATATAACTATAACAATAAACAAAAAACTTCAGTTTCCGATGCAAGATCAGCCTCCTGCTCTCCTACTTCAGTAGTTGATGATGCATGAAAATCCATCATAGTTATCATGGAAGTCCATGACTGCTGGGGAAACTGCAGTCACATTATCATTTTTTAAAAATATTTCCCCAAAGTCTTGAAATATTTAATTCATGTACATTTTGCCCAGCCAGTAGTTTCCCCTTCAATGCTCACTTGCCTGAAAAAGAGAACTCAATCCTCTCAACGTGGATTTGTCACGGTTCACATTTGTTCACTTGTCTTGTTTTGCCAAAAAGGTGTAAAAATCAAAGCTTTTGTAAGAAGAACATGTTGCAGTTTTCACATTAAAAGTTTTGTTACAGA
The DNA here is from genome assembly GCA_028565275.1 of Leiocassis micropogon. Taxonomy (NCBI): domain Eukaryota; kingdom Metazoa; phylum Chordata; class Actinopteri; order Siluriformes; family Bagridae; genus Leiocassis; species Leiocassis micropogon. The sequence continues at coordinate 16,412,523 of JAOVVA010000024.1, forward strand.
CAACTTTTTGTGCCAGATTGAGTGTTTGCAGTTTGCGGTCAAATTGTCCATATATGTTGTTTCCGTATATGTTTTTTAGGAAGAAAGTATAGGAATTTAAACTGACAGAAAAATTGAAATATAAAACAAAGTGGGGAAAAAAGTCACATGGAGATATTTAAAATGGCTGTAATTGCACATTTTATGGCTGGCTGCTGCCTGGCAGGGGGTCAGACTTCGAAAAAGTACAGTGGCTTTTGTTCAGCTGTCACATATAATCGCCCATCTGTCAATCAGTCACCCGGAAAGCTTGTTATTTCCAATATAATAAAAATGACCTTTCGGGTTTATAATAAAATAAATTTGCACTTGTACTGGCACAAGATTGTTAGAATTTTTGTCATTTTTATGTATTTTTTTATGCATTCTGTCTTTAGTTTCATTTTTGTTTCAGTAGACATTACTGAGTACACAGACCCCTAATTATAATAAATAATCAATAGTTCTTGACCAATCAGATTCGAGGTATTATGGTATAATTAACTAAAGTAGCCTAAGGGTTATTAACATGTTATTTCCTCAGAGTTTGACATCTTCTACAACATCCTATCACTATAATTACGTGTTTAAGCAACATCCATCTATCAGCGCACACCTTCACGGTCATACTCATCCACACCGATCGATACGGACAGGAATAATTGCGTGTGCACTCGATTCCTGACTCTCACAGCTACTTAAACTTGTCAGCATTACGGTGATCTGGCTCGACGCACTGGTTTGACACTAATTTACCGAGCGCATGCTGCATGTCAGATCACCCAACGTCTAGCAGTTAATGGACTACGCTTCTCACAGTTCCGCTCTCAGCGTGTATTACTGAAATACCTGCACGTGGTATCTCCAAGGAGACTATAATATAGTCGTTTATCAGCAAAACTCCAGCAGAATGTTGCCATCGCCAGTGCTGTCAAACCATACCCGGCGCCGACTTGTTGTCAAGTTTCTATGTGATGTTTCGAAAGTGTTCTTATCTCGTCACTCGACTCTGTGGCTTCAATTAACATGACATGAATCGGTGCAGGGGAATATAATCAGAGATGATGTTACTAAAACAGATCCGGTCGAAATAGGGGCCACGGTATCAAAGCATGCTGTGAAATTGAATACGGGAGGAAAAAAAATAATTACAGAGTCGAGCGACAGCCTCAAACGCTATTTTTCATGACGCTTATAAGTAGAATAGTGCCTGAAGTAGCTCAAAATATTTCATGCAAACTCTCGTTTAAATAAATACAAGTTGAAGGACAGCTTTAATTACTTCACTCAAGTTAAACAAGCGGGCAAAGTCAAGCAGGTGTAATCTATTAGGGGTCAAACCGGGATGTGTGACGAAATTTCACCAACACCACTTGCATGTTGCGGGAACTCGGCTGGTAGTTATTGCCACATCACTCGTACAAACCTGATCTCAATCCAAGACATTTCCACATGTTTGGGGCAATAAAGGAGTTCCTTGGAGGCCAGGGTTTTAGGTGTGAAGCAGGCACTCTGATCACGGCTCCGGAGTACTGAGAAAACTCTCTACCTTGATGGTGTCCAAGCACTAGTGAAACACTGGAATGAGTGCGTTAGTGTACCAGGGGATTATATAGAGGAATAAAGGGAGATTTTATTCTTAAAACTGTGTTCTGAGCAATCAAAAGTGCCGGTTTGACTTGAACACCCCACATTTTGTAATAAAGAAATATGTTAATAAATCCAGACTCAAAAATGTGCAATAACATTGGACTTCATGACCAGGCAAAGGAATTAACATGAGGGTACAGTAAATAAAGCCAAATTGAGGGACGGAGGGAGATAGAACAGGTACTGTACACACTTTAGGGAATAAATCAGTGACTGGAAGGGACTAAAACATACAAACTTAACAATATAAACAAAAGCACATAAAATTAACTTGTAGCCTAATGAACGAATTATTAAAAGTTTTTGAAATACAATAAAGATTTTAGAATAGAATATGTCAATATCCGAAATTTTGAACATCCTGAATAATAAAATATAACTAAATACATTATTAAAGAAAAAAAAAATATGGCACAACCAAAAGATCAAAGCCAACCTACAGCACTGTGCTCAAACGACCACGCTTCACTGCTTATAGAAATATTATAATAATTTAGCAAAAATGTACAGTTTTCCATACAAAAAAAATGTGCTGGTTAAAACCAATAAAAATGTTGAAAGGAGGACTTTAAATAATTATCGAAATCCACATGCACTTCATTAACACATATATTAATAATCGCAAAACGAATTTTTTTTTTTTACAAAATTGGATGAAACACATAAAGAAGCATGGGATCTAATCAGATCTAAATCTATCATGCAGCGAGGCAGACGCTTGTCCTCGTGTATTCGCACCACGTAAACCCGCAAATGAAACAGTTCCATGCATAAAAGCATGTTTACTCCGAAAACCCTGCAGAGAGAAAATTGGTGATAAATGCCTTCCTCTGCATCGCACTGTGGTTCTTGTGCATTACCGGGGGCTGGGCCCCATGAGATCCGTTACCTGAGTCAAATTTATTATGACTATCATGCGGCATGTCCTTTCTCTTGTACTTTGCCTGATCCTTGGCCCGTGTTTGCATTGCTAATACGCTTCCCGGCTCTCTGTGGTCTCCTGATAAATCAGCCTGAGCAGATGGTATTTAGCAACACTTTTGCACATGTCTGAGTATCGTGTTTAGGGGCCCTTTATCGCCCGGGCCCTCTGGGCCCCAAACAAATGATAGAATTTTTTTTCTTTTCTTTCTTTTTTTGTTTTATCTTGCTCGGAATACTACTGGAGATGCATAGCATATACTTCAGTGAATTTTTTTTACTTAAATAAGTCTTGTTCGGATACAAGGTCAATGTAAATAGCAGTCGTTTTTAGCCTGGATGTACTTATCTGTGCCCGGAACAGGTAGCAGTGGACACGGTACACAAGTTACTGTACCACCTAAGCTCTGGAAGAAAGTGACCCCTCATAGATTTAAAAAAAAAAAAAAATCTATATTATATTTCTTTATGTTAAAATGACGGAATTAAAAAGGGATTTTTTTTTTCGCCCACAGATTGAAAATGATTAAACAAACTAATTTTGCAAGGTAAATACTTGACTAGCAGGAAAATCTGGCTAGCTAACTTTCCTAACAGTTACCATGCAAACTAATCAAGCGTATAATTATTTAAACAACTCGTAATGTTACATAATAAGAACTAAAATGTTAATTTGTGTAGCTAGTAACTTTTCAAGGTGCAAAGGAACATTTTATACAGCCGACGGGAAACTAGCAAGCTAACTGATAAAACTAATGCTTACAGGAAAATCTGATTCCACAACTCGTTATTGCCCCGTTCTAGATTTTAATTCATAGGTAAAGTGCCCTGCAAAAGTATTCATACCCCTAGAACTTTTCCATTTTTTGTCACATTACAACCACAAATGTAAATGTATTTTATTAGGATTTTATGTGATAGAGAAACACAAAGTGGCACATAATTTACAAATAAAACTATGAAAAGTGTGGCGTACAGACCATTTGTATTCTGTCCCCTTTACTCTAACACCCCTAACTAAAATCCAGTGGAACCAATTGCCATTGGAAGTCACCTAATTAGAAAATAGAGTCCTTCTGTGTGTAATTTAAACTATACAGCTGAAAGGTGTAAAGCTAAAGGTTTGTTAGAGAATCTTAGTGAACAAACAGCATCATTCATGAAGCCCAAGGAACACACCAGACATAAAGTTGTGGAGAGGTTTAAAGCAGGGTTAGGTTATAAAAAAAAATATCTCCCAAGCTTTGACCACCTCACGGAGCGCTGTTCAAATCCATCATCCGAAAATGGAAAGAGTATGGCACAACTGCAAACCTACCAAGACCGTCCAGTTTGTCCAGTGTCACATATGTCTCATACATGAAAAGAACAAATATCGTTATACGTATTCTGGGGACAACGAGGACAGGAAGTCATACAGAGACCTGGAGACTGACAGGCGATATTTAGCACATTAACATGTTCCAGGGAGACAAAAAGGTTTCAGCGAGTCTGAGGAAGTATTACCATATAAGGACTAAGAAGCGTAATGAAAGGGTTGTTTTGTTTCCCAAATTTGGTGAGGCATGTGAGTAATTAGAAATCTAAAAAGTTGTATATTTAAATCGCTAGTTAAGTTTTGCCAAGAGAACTGGCTAGCTGCTGTAACTAGCCAACTAGAGCAACGAAAAACCCTCCAGGAAACAAAGTTAGCATGATAACTGATAAAGATAACGCTGCAGGGGAAACTGACTTGCTGCTAATTTTTCTTTGCTTAAGCCCAGCATATGCTGTCACATCAAATGCATTTTTAAACACAGACCATTAAAGAAAGTGTGAAGAGAAACTGACATACACACCCACACATTATCTTTCCCTGCTCATTCACCACCGTCTATAGAATACATTCACGAATCAAGGTGGAATTTATCAGAATGAACAGCATTAACTTAAGGTTAATGTAAGGTTTTATGATTTTTAAGGTGTAAGGTTTTATAGTATGATGCAAACTTTCCCATGCCTGTATGCCCATAAAAATCTCGTTGAACTTTCTGATTCCTTATACGGTAATACTACTATCCAGATAAATATACTGTACATGCAAATTAGTCATGTCCGCTGGAATCCTTTTGTTTAACTGGAAAATACAAATGTATTTCCTATTATCTGTCTGTCTACGGGTCTCTCTATGACTTACTGTACATGCTAATGACTGATTCTTTTAATGTATGGGACACGGGAGCCTATTGCTTGAATATGCTGTCTTTGCTGATAATAAACAGAAATCTTCAGACATCATGCGTGCTTGTGTTTTTTCGTGTCTTCCGGTTAGAACATCATCCAGTAAGTGTATGGAAGTGCGGCGGACACAACAAGCAACGATTCTTGTTCTTTTACATCATCTTAAAGTTGTGGGAGTGTTACAGTAGTTCAGGTGGCTAAGGCTCTAGGTTGTTGGTTTGGGGATTTGAGGACATGGGTTCGAGTCCTGCCATCAGTGGGTTTTCACACCCCATACAGTACTACAAAGCTACTGCATGCAGTGCCGGTCCCCAGTCCGGATAGAATGGAGGGTTGCGCCAAGAAGGGCATCCGGCGTAAAACCTGTGCCAAGTTGTTGGTGTGGATTGATTCTTCTTAAACCTAGCAACTTGCTGAACCTTAAACTTAACATGATTTGATTAAATACTAAAGATGAGGGTATTAGTATCAGGATAAAGCTCTTGAGATCTCCCATGGATAATACCCCTCCAAGCCTAATAATGATGAATAGCTGGTTAAATTTACCCCCAGGGGTTTTGCTGAATGTGTGATAAGAGACCAGATAACGGTGCATGTTGGAAAACTTCAGTCTTTTTGGATATTACAGATTTTTATCAGGCTCCAGCTGGTCTTTACAACTCTTTCGGGGGCAGCGCACCGTTAGATTTACGATATGGTGATATTTACAGCTTTCTCTTCAGGTATGATTTAATGTTAAACTGTCATTTAGTAAAATCGAAATATTGTTTAGGCAGAATATTAACAACATTTATATTCTGTTATTAAACACACCAGTTTCTGACCTGTTTATCACCTGAACTCACCATCCACATGTCACAAGTGACTGAGGTCTCTGTGCACTGGCGTTTTTTAGCCGGGCCGTCACACTGAGCCCTGTTCCTGTACACAAAACATTGGGTGAATGGCAGTAGAAAGTGATAAGGATGTAGTTTTGTCTCCCTTGACGTTGAGCTGCCATGCTTTTTTTGGGCATTGTGCAAAAAATCCTGTTGAGGACACAGGATGAACTTAACGAGAAAGTAGTAACAACATTATCGACCAGTTCACAGCGTGACTAACACTTCTTAGGGACTTCAGTGACGTACTAAAAGCATGGCGCAGACGGGAGAGATTGCATGCCGTTCTGACTGAGCCGTCATTGGGATGTCACTGCATTGTCGCTACATCAATGAGAGAGTTCTCACAGCGCCCTCTTCAGGCTCGTACACATTATTCTGGTGCTTACCACGTTTACGACGCACGTACAGCAGGTTATCAGTGTGTCTATGTCACGTTCAGAGAATTTAGTGTAAATATTGTATTCAATTCCTTACACCATCACATTGTTATACAAATACCAGGACTGGATGCATTGAGAACGTAGTAATAACTTCAATCTCATTCACCTTGGTGAGCATGTGATCATGTGCGTGATAGGAAACTAGCGACAACACGATAAGAACCTGACAGGGATGCGGCAATTATGTAGTAAAAACTTAATGAAAAATGCACATTCTTTTCCATTTTATCCCCAATCCCATTGCGTCCTTTGACATTTTTATAATGCAGTGGGAAATTCATGATTTTCATCAGAGTATGACGGGCGATTTAGTGCATATTATAAAACAGGTGCAATTAAAAAGAAAAAGAGAGAGAGAAGGGAAACAACTGCCTAATTTAAGATTTAAGGAAGCAGTAATTGAACATAAAAAAATATAACAAATGCTAAGTGATTTACCATAAGAAGCTTGATTATGCTAGTGAAAACAAAACAAACCCGGCTCAGTTTCTCCCCTGCATCTACTCCAAACCTGCAAACATAACACAAGTATATCACAAGTTGTTGTTGTTGTTGTTGTCTTTAGGCTGCTCCCGGCAAGTGGCCACCAAGTGGTGCCAAGCTTGGCACAGGTTTTACACCAGATGCCCTTCCTGATGCAACCCTCCCATTTTATCTGGGCTTGGGACCGGAACTGCATCCAGTGGCTGGAAATCGAACCCGGGCCTTCCGAATACCAGGAAAAACACCTACCACTGAGCCACCAGTGCCCCTAACACAAGTATATCACATATTGGGGATATTCAGTGTGTTAAATTTACTGAACATGCTAATGGTTACTATACAAGTGCAAGTGCTCACCAAAACGAGTGAGCCCTCGTCTCCCTTCTGGACGGCTGATTAGATCAAATCTCTATTCTTTTAGTCTGTGGGAAACGAATAAAACGGTCTACAAGCTTTTTGAACTTTTATGTCGTGATAATCCAATGCACAACAATTGTCAATTGTCTGTCACTGTAAAACTTCACAGACAGAGTGTCAGACAAAACAGCATCTGGTTTGGTTTTACATCGAGTCTCACTTCACACGCAGGATCTCTACAGTCTCAAGTTTCAACCAGTACCGGAAATCAGAAATGTACCAAAAAACATTGCTAGCGATGCATCCTTAAGTATGACGCTACTGATCTCTCACACTGACAGGTTTCGACTTCCAAGTTCACGCTGGGACTTTGATCAACATGGCACATGGATCTGCAAAACCTGCAACTCGGAACACGCCGGTGCAGAGAAACCTGCTGAGTGTGGTTATGAATTTACGAAAAGAAACCCGAGAGACTAACAGGAGATTAAGAGAGCGAGCTGGTAAAGGTGTTTGGGAAAAAAAAAACAAAAAACTCTGAGGCATTAGCTTAAGAACAAAATGAAACACTCGAGTTAAAAGTAAAAAAAAAGTGCTGCTTAAATGAAATGTAGGAGTAGCTCAGTTGAGCTCAGGCGGGATTTTGACCTGCTAAGAAATGACGTGAGAGAGAAAGCGCGAGAGAGAGAGGGGGTGTTAAACATGAATTTGAGAAACACTGCAGAAAGTGAGAAGATTTACTGTATGTTGACATCGAGGGAGAGGCACAAAGCAAAGACGGAACAGCTCGGCATTTTCCACGCATCAAAGGCCAGAAGTTGGAGCGGAGCCTGGGGGGACGACTGGATTAGCGGCTCCGGCATTGTTGTGACGCCTTATCACACTGACACATTCTCTCGGAGCGTGAGCTCTGCCAGACTCACGCCACACTTCCCCAACTTGTAGCACGTGTAATTGTGGGACGCATTCCCTCAAGCCAGAACACTGACTAACGTTCCCTTTCGTCTTCAAGTTCACATCCTTCGCTTGCGCTCAATACTCCAGATTCTCCAGACAGCAGACATGAGTGAGCGCGTGCCTCATACGCTTAGGCATAGCCTGACGTAGCATAGCCTAGCAGATAGTGGCTAGGCTGGTTAGCGCTGCCATGTGACGGAGTCTGATTTCCTGTGACAGTGACATTTCCTGAAGCAGGACAGATGTAGGCCAGTGGGTCAGACGGGGACTGTGTGCGACAGCCATCTGTTCCAGGGTTTTTTAAATATAAAGGTTTTACATAGATACAGTATATTAGGTTTGCTTGTTATCACACGCTTTAGTAATTATAAAGCATTTGACAGATCTTTTGATCAAAGCTATAGAATAGTGAACTATGAACACGTGTTCGTCACATGTCAAAGCTTTCATAACGCAGTTTATGAAGAGAATTGGTTTTGAACGTCTTTCTTCATATACAGCTCACAAATACAGTTCATAATGTATTATAAACACTTATATCTAATATAATCTTATATCTAACTAATAATCTAATATATCTTTAATATAAGCAGACTCATTCATGACAAACTCTTGATGGAAATGTGTTACTACACCACATGTACATTTTTAACAATGAGATATAAATACATTAGGAACTCCATTCAGAAACATTTCCCATGTGTTATGACAGTGTTACGAACACTACCCATCAAGGTGCAACTATTATCTGAGGGGTAAGCGAAGGTCGTTATGTGCTTTCTCCGTGACAGCTGAAGTTTGCCGACCGCATATTTTTAAACTGCTGCTCACGCCATGTTGATAACGTCGTGAAAAACACTGAGTAAAGCGCTATCCACCCTTTCCTCTTGCGTGAGACACCAATGATTGGCTAGAATCACTTTAATTGATCTGAGATTGTGCATATGCCATCCCATATGATGGCATGTTAATGTGTTATGAAGAATGTGTTTATAATTTATAAGTACCACTTGAATAATTTTATTTAAAGCGTCACGAATATTGCTTATAATTTTGTTGATATTGTAATGTGTAATGGCTCTTCATGATTAGACAGAATAAACCATGATATAAATGTATTTAAAATCATACAGTGATATACAGTACTGTACATCTCACTTAAAAACACTTTTATTTAACTATTGACCCTGAACTCTTGACCCCACCCACTTACTTCTTCAAATTTTGCTAGCAGAGCTAAAGAATCAGACTTTCTTATATTTATTCTAGTCTTGAGGAATGGTACTCCAGGTTTCCTGAAGGATTTCATTTGGCAAGTTCTTGTCTGGTCCCATTCAGGGGAATTATTATTATTATTATTATTATTATTATTTTGGTTAAGCCACACAGTGACGTATGAATCATTTAAGCATTAAAACCATTCTACTTAGTCATGACCCAGTAGGAAACAGATGCAGATGTTGACAGATGATTAGTATACTGGTGATGCTGAATGCTGATGCTGATGTCTTTTAGGTGATGTACAGTTAAGTTGTTTTATTACAGGAGGACCAAAATATAATATTAAATATATAATTTTACTAATCATGGATATAACTCATTTTGACATAAAAAAGAAAGAATTGTATTATATTGTTTGTTTGTTTTTAATAACTTTATATTTAAAATGGTCCCATGCTTGTAGCACTTAATGATGTTAAAAACAGCACCATCGTTCATTCCTTCTTTTATGTGATGTTGAACAAAATCAATATACAATATAACAAAGTTACAATAAATAGTTCTGCAATATCAGGAGCATCTTCACACCAGAGCGAGTCTATGCTGCTAATAATCAAGGAACACAGTGAACGGAACAGAACGTTTACAGGAAGAAACAAGGCCTGATGAAACAATGGCAGCTGAGAAGAGAAAACGCCGTTCTGGGAAATGTTCACAGCGGGAAAAAAAAGAAATAAAAAATCACGCTTATGACTCTGCATAAAGAGCAAAGCCACGAGAGAACTCTTGGCAAGCCATCAAATTGAACACAGAACCCTGTCTTTCTCTCTCTCTTTCTTTCTCTTGTACTTTTCTCTCGTGCCTTTATTGAATTGCACGCAGTAATTCACAGCTTCGGTCGTTTCCGTTCAGCCCCGTCCCTGCGGATCGCCTTTTGATGGAACGTTCTAGGTCTCAGAAGCTGAGTGACTGTTTGAGGTAACGCGTTGCTCTCTGACACACTGTAGTACCTTCTAGTCGCCACGACCGAATATACCCGGCGACACGCCTGCAGATCTGTCACGTCTCTTCAGCATCAGGGAGTGACGCGGCCCCCTTTGGGGCTACAGGATGGATCTGCCATATTTTCCTCTTGCGTTGCCGTCGAGCGCTTTTTATTGGCATGGCGGCCTGGTATTTCTATGCAATATCAAGCTGCTTTGTGAAAATGCTTCCAGAAATGAAAGAGGTTTAGTTTCAGATGGACTACGCTGGCCTTTTACAACTGAAGGACCTTTATTCATATAAAAAATAAAAAATAAATCTCTAGAGTGCATAAAAAAAACCCCACGAATTTCTTTATGGTTCACATGAGTAGACACCCAAAGGCACATGAATAATTCATGTTTCTTCCATTGTTGTTTTTTTCAGTGACATGTAGGACATGTGAAAATTCTACTTTTCATGTTATTTACCATTTGCAGCAACATGCACAACTTTTGCCTAAGGAGTGAATTTTTTTGCCATGTTAATTAATACATGCATGAAAAAAAACACCAGAAAATAGGTCTTCACATTGACATTAAATATTTATCCATTTTTAAAGCAGAAACAAAAGAATAAAGGTATAAGTGGATGATCCAACGATTGAAAGAGGGAAAAAAAAAGCATTGTGTGGTGCTGGAGGCCACGGCAATGCCGAATAATGGAAGTCTGCTTTTGAGGCCACTGGTTGTAGATATGAAATTTTAATCCATCTCTCTAAACTTCTCGTCAGTTCAGGTCAGGCTATTACCTGCAGGTCACGCACACAGACAAAGCAGGTCGCGGCGAGGGCGATGGAAAAATCAACCCCGACCTTCCATGTGTTGTTCAGACTGCATGCTTCTCTGAGGTACGGCTGTTTTGAAATTGACATCCATTTAGAAGAAGAAGAAAAAAAAAGAAATGAAAAGGTGCACAAACTGGGGTTAGATGCGAGTCGATCACAACTTTATTTAAACGTGTACTCAAAAATATATAGAAAAGCTTGGTGTACAGGATATCACACCATGTTCCTGTCTGGGACCTCGGATAAAATGTCAAGTAAATACTTAAGGGGCTGTAGTGATGGAGGAAAATAATCAATGATGGCGTGGTGTGATAAAGCAGACTTAATCTAATATTAGAGATTTTTCCAGTATACTGTTAATCAGTTACATCAGAACAGTTTGGAAAAATATGGTTTCTTATTAGAATATAGCAGATTGTACATTTTTACCATTTACAGTAATAATTGGTTCCTGTTCTAGCTTATGTTATAGCAGCTACACATGACCATTCCCTCTTTCTTTTTCTCTCCTGAATAATAAGAAGGGCAACTTATGTTACCGAGAAACCTCAAAACCTTGTTTAAAGTTATAACTTTACCTTTCACTGTTAACAAAAATCTGCCACTGGAGACTCCTTTCAGATAACAATAACATCAGAGGACATTAGAGACATTAGACATGCTAGTGCCACAGGGCGCAGAACTACTGTACTGTACATTACATATCACCCCAGCACATCACGTCCCTCGCTAATCAATCTCATTCATGTCTCGTTATGTCTTATCTGCATGCATATACTGGACAAATCCTGCGTGACATCACCCATAGGTTTTCTGAAGAGCAGTTTCAACTGTAGGACCTCTGGTCGCCACCATCTTGGCAGGATCTGACTCTGCCTAAACCCTAGTTAACTTCATGAATGGGCAAATGGGTGGACCAATACGAGAATGGCTGTTGGTTTGAACATGACTACTGTACTAACCTCAGTTAGCTTAGTTGTAGCATAGGCAAAATGCTAAAGTGGATTACATTAATTTATACACTAATGTTACATTGCATTTGATTGAACTCTGTCAATTCATTCACTATTACACAAATCGGCCACATCCCTAAATAAGCATAATTTATGGCTCAATATAATTTTAATTGATGACATGAAAATTAATCCCCATACAGTTGTCATGAAAGGGAAATCTAGACCAAAAACGTTCATTTCTTTTGTACCAGGCTGTAAACATGTTTTGGGGATTGACTCATATTTATAGTTGACATTAATAGTTCTGGTTTTTACCATCCTTAATTAATTACTCATGCTTCCATCCACCTCCTCGACCATTTCCTGTTGGACAAATCCACATAACTCTCTTAAACACTTTAAAAGAACAATCTTGTGATCTACATGATTAGTTCCTATTTACTGCTTGACATGCATTTTGAGACTGGAATGAATTATCCATTTGTAGAAAATTAGCCATATCCTTCTGATGTTATAAACAACAAACTCACATGACCTATTCAGGTTCACGAGAGAAGGAGAGAAGGATAGTCCTGAAATACGGTACACCAAGGTTGCGTGTGTTTTCATGGTGGCGTGAACCACCGAGAGTTCTCCAGGGAGTTGACAAGATCTTGACATTTGGATGCATCTCCAGTACAGCGGCCTGGTCTAGCTGAGATTTCATTTTCAGGTGATGAGCTGCCATCCGTGATGAGATGTCTGACAGACACGCTGAGATGCATGAAGGAGGAAACAAGGAGATGAGGTGAGTGTCATCAGTATGGCAGTGGCAAAAAAAAAAATACTATGGTAGGATATGACCTTGGTGCAAGAGTGGGTGATATAAATGCAAATATTGCGATATGAGCAAGCTAACAGGCCATGTTTAAACATGTACTTTAACTAGAAAGTTGCTAATTGTGCTATGATTATTTCAACATAACTGGTGAAGTGTGAACACTATGATCAGAATTAGAATCATAGTTTCAGTCGTACAGTTAACAAAAATGCTAATACTAGTACAGTATCTGAATGAAAGCTTACGTAGTGGTACAGTTTAGATCCGTCCAAAAAAACAAACAAAAAAAAAACTGAATGTTCAGTTGACTTAGTCGGATTTACAGCATAAGCCTGCAGTACAGTATATTAGTCTAAATGATTCTTTTCACAGGGGTAACTTGATAATATGATGTAATGTTTACCTTAATGTTAATCTTTATGGACTGAATGCTGCAATAGATACAGCATTAGCATACTGGAAACTGTCTTCTGGTCAGTGGTGGATTATGTTATGGGCCCCTAGGCTACTGTTTGCGTGGGGCTCCCCCTTACTCATTATGCTTTACCAAATAATAAGTAATTTAGTGCCATGTGCAGTAGCGTGCTACAAATATTCCACAGCCCGTCACTGACAATACGTGACATACTGCACAACAATTTGTTAAATATGTTTCTCATGGCCCAATAGGGGTCCATTTAAAAAGTAATTTTAAATAATTTGAAATAGTCTGGTCAATCCGGGGCCCCTGCACACATGGGGACCCTAGGCCAGCCTGAGCATTAATCCGCCCCTGCTTCTTCCAGATTTGAAAGTTATTATTTAAAAAATAACAATAGATAAATATCTTTAAAATGCAAAAAACATTCAAGCCATCCGAAAATGCTAATCATCTAAATGCTTAGTCATCAAGCCTGGAATTAAACCAGTACTTCATCTACAAAAACTACCTGAGATCAAGCTAACTTGGTAAATAAGAATATAATTTTGATATATTTGCTATATATTTCAGTCAGTCACTGAGAAATAGCTGCGCTGGATATTTTAACTAAAATCCTGACTGCGGTATGTGGAAATTAAACTTGTTACTAGTATGTGGTTTTGCGATTTTGCAAGCTTGAACAAGCTGATATTACTCTCCTAGCTTATGCTAACTGTGTGTGGGTGAACAGGAAATGTATTTGGTCACTCAGTCAAGATATTCAGGTAGGGTCAACATTTTTAAAATATTGCTATTAGAAGCTAACGCAGCTAGTCAGCAAGGTCACATTGAAATATATTGTATAAAAAATGTAGCATCGGCATACGAGGCATTTTCGACATATGAACTAAAGTTACGCTAAAGGAGGCTAAGTTGCGCATACATCCGGGAGCCATTCAAAACTTGTTTGCATCGGTAGAAAGCCAAATGAAGCAATATTTTCTGCATATTTGCAAAAAATGTGAATTGCATATTTTTTATGTTCTTTTTGTTCATATTGTGCAAGATTTAGTAAAGTCATAGCACCATGGGACCCAAGAATGTTAGCAAGGATGGTAGGAAGAAGAAAAAGGAGCCACTTTCAGTTAGCTTTTTGAAGCAATCAGTGCCAAGAGGAATCATAAATTAAGGTGAGGTTAAACGTGTATTTTTTCCCATATTTTATTTTATTTAAATTTGTATGATGAGCTTCCGCTATACGCCAGTTAGTTTGATGATAGCATAGCATATGATGGAAAATATTAGCATTTAAGGTACTGTAAATACACCCTGCAGATGGGTTAGATAAGGTAAACAGCTAAATAAGATAAGGTTTATATCTTGACATGGCAAAGATGTCTGACGGAAATTACATCTGAGTAATAAGTTTAGCATCGGCTAGCATAAATATCTTGTTGATATCAACAGTTCAAGCTAGCTAAAGGTGTTCAGTCAGGCACCATCCTAAAATGCTAATATTGTTATTCAAATCTCAGTCATGCAGCCTAAAATAGATGACATAAAATAGATAAGTTAATGCTACATGTGCAAAAAAAAAATTTGTCCTTTAGCATGTAGGAGGAAAAAACTACAAGCTAACTGGTGGTATGTGGATGCTTGCATTTCAGTTAGTGAGCTAGCACTATCTTTATTTAAAAAGTATTTAAAAAATATTATCCTGAGGCCCTTTTAAGTAAATTTGTGCATGAACACTTGGCATGGATAATTCAAGTAGCCAGCTAGCAGCTCAGTCATGGTGTATGATAGCAGTATTAGCATTTTGGGCTTCGATGGATAAAATAAATATTAACATTGTTGGTGTTTCTGACTGAAGTACGTCTGAATAATTGATGGCATGTGAACAGATAAGTCATGCAGGATAATCAGATACAGTTCAGTCAGTCATGCTAATAAAATGCTAATAGACACTACCTGATCCCTGCGCTTACCGGTTTGTCATTCTCATGTGGGTCACGTTAGGCTTTTCTCGGCCAAGGTTCTGCTTTAAGTGCGAAGAGAAATTTCAGGTTGACGTCCAGAGTCAATCCCCTACTTTTGGCATGCTTCACAGATGCTTAAGACTCTCATGGTGGAGAATAAATGCTGTCTTTATCCATGCTTTGGAGCGCCTCGGGCTGAAGGGCAGCTCTCGTGCAAGCTATCAATAGTGAGTCCGTCCCGAGAGAGCCAAACAGATTGAGGTCTTATTGGCCGGACTCAGTCAGGTAATGTCCTCCAGGAGTTATTGCAAACTGCCCCTCTTTTCTTTCACTTTAAAGACTCTCGGAGAGCGTGACTCGTACTCTCTGAATAACCGCGAGAAATCAATGACGGATGCCGACCTGCCAGTTGATCGTGCTCATATGTCAACACATTAGCATGCTTTTCTTCTCTTGCTTTAGGCGTAAATATTGACTGGATCTCAAATACAGAGGTATTCCCAATGGTGCACACAACCAAGCCCTTTGTGTCACTGACATTCTCTTGAGCAAAAGAAGATTTTAATAATTCATATACAATAAACATACACAGTGTTTACAGGTTTGAAGATGGTTTCGCTTACATGAAGCAAGTGCTACCTCATTAGTATGGCCTTAGCAGTACATGTATTTAAATTTGTATCGTTTAGTACAGCAGGTTCGGTTCGGTGCGAGCTGAATGAACCTCAGAGCATTTCAAACATTTTTTGTTTTGCATTTTTTAAATAAACATATATAGAGCTCAGGAGTGTGCGGTATAGAGTAATATATCCTTTTTTTCACCACAACCTAGGCAATAAGACAAACTGGATTTTATTTCATTTTAATCAACTACACACAAAAAATTAATAAAATAAATCGGTCACATAGGCACAGATATACATAATCACATGTTTTCCTGGTTGTTTTTGTTTTTTTCTCTGACCTAAAAAAATGCAAATAATATGCTCATTTTGAGAGTTCTACATTTGTGCGACATCATTCAAATATTCTGGTAGTGGTAATATATTATAAACTTAATACTAACTTTCGTTCTACCTGGCATATCCAAAAACCCAAATGCACAATGCAGTTTGATGTCTGAAGCCGCCCCGTTAACACACACAGTCAAGGCTTCCATGTACTGTAAGCACATATATATATATATATATATATATATATTTTTTTTTTTTCGTCATTAACCTATGCTGTGTTGCCGGCACAGATTTGTGCTGTTTGAGTTTTAAGTATTAATTCAGTTGACTTTGATGTTCAAAATGTTCTAATTAAGATTATACATGTAAATAATCAAAAGTAATCAGACAATATATGCAACATGTCTTTTCACTAATTCATTTAAGCCTACCTTGATGTAAAGTTGTTCTAATTAGAATCAGATGGTTAACAGATATGTGGCAGGACCTTTAGGCCTTGTCCAAATCAGATATGTTTCACAAATCTGATCTTTTGGACTGACTGTCCATACTGTTTGGTCAGACTGGATTTGGCTCTAGTTAATATGGCTCTGGCAGCTCAAATCTGACACCTTGTCAACCTATCTGCATTGGTTGCTGTGGTAACAATGCCAGAGGCTCGCAAGCAGCACAGTGTTTCCTCATATATCACCCTGCTTCTGTACATTCCCTCTAGCTTTGCCTGTACCACTGCACCCCCACCCTTCCCCAAAGGGTGGGGGTCAGACATTCACTTCGTCCTCTGTCCAGCGACTACGGTTCTCCATTTCCATACTGCAGCTAAGCCAGACGCTATTCCTAAAACAACATTAATTTAGCTGCATGGAAAATTCAAGGGTGCAGCTGTCACATACACTAACAGTCAAAAGTTTGGAGACACCTTCTAATTCCATGGTCTTTCCTGATTTTTATTTCTTTCTACATTTCTATAATACAATGCTGAAGGCATTTATCCAAAACACACAATAATCCCCTCTGAACAGTTGATATTGAGATGTATATCTGCTACTTCTGCTCTGTAAAGCTTCATAACGGCTCTAATCTGAGGT
>JAOVVA010000024.1:16449566-16463865 GCA_028565275.1 Leiocassis micropogon
CTGTCATGCAAAAAGAGTGAAAAATCGATTCCTGAGCAACCGATGTCAGCTAATTCAGGACCTTCACTGTAGACAGCACCTTGTAACGTCGGACGTAAGCGGCAGCGACTTAAGAAAACTTCTAAGGGACAGTTTGCGAAACACTTAGAAAAGTAAACTACTTACGTAAGATATACTGTATATTAAGAGTCTCCTTAGTGCGCTAAGAGTGTGCGTTATCGGGAAACCGCACCCTGATTTGTTTTAGTTATAACCTTTTAACTATTTTTGCAATCTCTTTAAGCTATACTTGAAAATCTAATTCTAAGTAATAAAACATAAAATTAAATTAATCATAAGTATAAAAAACATTTAAATGTTAATGATCTAAAAATCATGTTGAGAAAGTGTTAAAACCCTTTGTAAAAATCCCATGTCTAAAATAAATGAACCTTGTTAAAAAGTACATGTTGAAATGCTGTAATGTCATTTTGTCACTCTTGTTTGCACATTTGCACATGCACTTTATGTTGTCTCTTTTGTAAAAAACAGAGATAGTTCCCTGTTAACTTAAAATGTCTTAATTTGTCTTGTCTCAGTTAGCCAACTAATTAGGTTTCTTAGTTAGCTAGTTAGTTGCAGTTATTTTATGTTGATAATTTATGTTGCATGTAGCACCTTGGTCCTGGAGGAACGTCGTTTCGTTTCACTGTGTACTAACTGTACATGGTTAAAGTGACAATAAAAGCCTACTTGACTACTTGACTTGACTTGAAAACATGTGGCAAAAGATTAACCTTATACAAATATTGCATTAAAAACTGTTTTGACATGTGGAAGCAAAAAAAAAAAAAGTTTAACAAAACGTTGAAATAAATAAATATTGTTTAAAAATACATGTAAATACATGAATCCAATGTAAAAAAAAAAATCTGATATGAAAATGTGCAAAAACTAAAAGTAAAACTGCATAATTGTGTCAAAAATCACAAGGAAATAAATGAACCATAAAAATCACATGTGACAAAATATGCAAAAATCACATGTACTGTACATATACATTTTGTCAAATGAAGTTTGTTTAAAAAACAGTGTAAATATTATGTGAAAACAAATGAATTATAAATTATTAAAAGAAGTAAAATAAATATAATATAATATAATAACAATTATATATACATTTTTTTGTTTAGAAGACAAAATAAAAATAAATTACTTATGTGGGAACCATAAATTCACTTCATCATAAGGACAAAGACACAAAACTGAGAAGTTCATCTTTTCCATCTGCTTTCCCTCTTGTTCTGTTACTCTTAAAGTAAAACCTTTAATGTAAAGAAATTTTTGAACTTTACATGGAGCTGACATTTGGTGATATTGATCATACCAGTTCTGTAAGTTCTGTAAGCTTCCTGTCGCAGAAACACACACCTGCTGGTCCTCGTTGTCTGAACCAATATTTGCTCTGATCTTAATCCAGCCTGTTATTTTGCAAAATTGAACAGATGCCAGGAGATGACGCCAGTGTAATTAACACAATGATCGCTTCATCCGCAACCGTGTTAAGACAAAGTCACAAAACTCAGAGGTTCATCTTTTCCATCTGCTTCCCTTCTTGTTCTTGTAATTAAAAGACAACTTTTTAAAGGACAGTGTGAGTGGGTACGCGGGCTGAGTGTTTTACTGTCCATGTGTATGACAAAAAGTCAAAAAGTGTGTAAAAAAAAAAAAGTACTGTAGTAACTGACATATTGCATTTATTTATTTACTATTCACTTTTTAGAGTTAGTGTTGAAAGGGTGAACTTGATTCAGGATGTGATGGCAACCCCAACAACCCCCAAGCCGGCCACCAAAAAAAAAAAAAAAAAAAAAATACATGGATGCAAATGTTGCAAATAATTTGGCAGAAGTTTGCTTGTTTTTAAAATTCATAGCACATTCAGAATTTTGACTTTCATGAAACTCAATGAAAATCTAGCTTTATAGTTTCCTGAAACACGTCCTACCGAAAACCGTTAAGATAAAAGTGAAGCTGTTGATTTTTCTTTTTTGTACAAAATTCTTGTCTTAATAATGTTTTAAACTATAAAGAAGCTTTAATGCTAAAGGAAAGTTGGCGGAGGAGTTCTGCATGGCTACTTTTTTTTATAATAAATTTTTTTAATAAAGCAAAAATTTCTAGTTGGTCATTAAAATCAATGTCAGATAAAATATTACTCACGTGAAAGTGGTCGGGGCATGTGGCGTTGATGTGGGAAAGTGGTATGTACTGTAGGAGTTGACGCTTTTTATGTCTTGTTATTTCCGGAAACGGACGAGTAATTGAGTTAATGACTATTGGAAGCTGCTATAATGCAAATGAAAACGGCAACTAACTTGTTTTTCCAGTTCAAATACAATGTTGCTTTTTTCAGATGATTACAAATTTCAATTGCTAGAAATAAAATTGTTAAGCTATAAAAGAAATAAAAGACTGCTGAAGCAGTGCTACGCTGCGAGCTGAGTTAACGCTTGAGGAGCCATTTTTTTCAGCTGCTTTTGAAAAAAACAGTACAATAACAATCTTTCAGGCTTTTCAGCTTTCATGTTACAAATTTCCACAAATTACCCAGTTTTTTTATTCCTCCCTGGACGAGCTGCCAGCCAGCGAGGATGATTGGTCCCGGTCCTTCCTTCCTCCTGTAACTGTGTGTGCTGTGTACGCCGCTATTCTGTCTCGGGCGGTCTCGTGCTTGTTTATTGCTCTTTTTTATGTCCTGGAGTGGTTTCGTTAGTTTCCCGGAAGAATGTGAAATCCTGGTCGCTTGTTAGAGTTCGTGAAACTCGCACCAGGAAAATGTTGTTTTTATTGAACCTCGGTCCGAAGCTGTCGATTCATTTTCTATAACAGCGGCACAGACAGGTCTTTCAGCTCCAAATCACGGGTCTGCTGCACTGTATGTTAGATACAAATCGAACATTTATGGAATGAGTCTCCAGTGTCAGCGCTTTGTAGCCATCTGGTCATATTCTTGGTAACATGCAGAAGATGAAAAAATGACTGTTTGTAGCTGTTATAACATTAAATGTAATTCTAAATAAATGAAAGTTACAATAAAGTTAAAGAGTAATTGGTAAATTTCTGTGATGTGCTGTCGGAGGAAAACAGTCATTTTCTGCATGGTAGATGTAACCATTGGTGATTAGTTTCCTAATGAACCTATGAAATCTAATTAACTTGGATCTGACCAGCATGAGCTTTAGAGAAAACACTCAACAATAATTGTATCTTGCACAACCACACACAGACAAACTGGATATAAAAGAGTAAAGCTTGTTGTCATCATCAGGTCAAGTGCTGCCGCATCAACTTATTATTTTATTTTTTATTCTTACGGAGTGTACTTGTACTGCTGTTAAATTCTTTTAAAATACACTGCAGCGAGCGTGCGATTTATTTTTCTTCATTTTTCTTTCTGGAATCGCACTCGCAGCCTCGTATATCAATTTCTTTCAAATGCAAAGCTACATTCTTCCTGGTTTTATTTGTGAAATTGCGTTTGTGTACATGAGGCAGATTTCGCCTGATATATTAACTATGATTCTTTCTCGAATCATAATTAATATATCATGCAAAAAACGCAAAACAAACAAGCAAGGCGCTCTAACTTTTGATCATCTCCCGAACACACAGTGGTTGGTTTTGTTTGTTTAACAGCTCAGGAATAGCAATGAGAGCGAATTCAGCGTTCTGGCCAACACTGAAACACTTCCTCATTACTCCAGCTCCAGAACAAACACGAGCATGCTGTTCCGCATAAAAACTGATTTTATTACCTGAGCTGATGGGTTTAGGCCACGTGCTGAAAACGAACCAGCGCTTAGCCATGCGGCACGGCGCGGCTTTGCCCTGCACGGCTAGCCACGGAGGGAAATTATTCTGAGTATCAAGACAAAATAAGGAGAAGAGTAAATTCAATGACAAGCCAACGATGCCTTTGCCTCATAAAAAACAATGGTGCATGAATATCTGAATAGATTCAGGTCGTTCCTTATGTAGAAAAAAAAGCAACAATACAAATTGAAAACAGTCTAAACAGAACGGAAGTGGCTGGATAACACTGCTAACATTAAACACAAACAGAAACCACAAAGATAGATTTATAAGTATTGGTGACCTTTGGTGAATCTACTGAAGAACTTGTGGGTATTTACAAGGTCAGGGGTCACGTAGGCCGAAGGTATCAATTAGGATTTCTCTCACTTAGAATCCGTGTGCGTGTGGTGAGAGATCTCACGGGAAAAATTTAGACAAGATTTTTTTTTGTAAACATGAGGTTTAGGTTTTAAAATCATTTGAAAAGCATTAGACTAATTACAAAAAAACTAATACATAGTTCATTAATCAGTGATTGCCATTTAAGTAAGTGCATTCAGAAATGATTTGGGCCACATATGAACAGTTTGACGGCAAAACGAGATAATTCCATTGTTGCAAACATTTCAAATGAAGCAAGAGTTCTTATAAAGTGAAATAGTATATTATATGCCTATTTTTTTTGTTTGTTTGTTTTTAAAGCACAAATGGCAAAAGTTTTGTCAAAATTGGTTGGATTATTTGGTTATGGATAAGTGTGAATTTTATGTTTGTTTGTTTTTTTTCTTCAAAAAGCTCAAACTCCTTATATCAACCTGTGGTGTTAATGGTTATCTAAGAATGCAATATCTGAGCGTTTGGTACAAATAATATATAATACATTGAGTTTTAATAAATATATATAACAAACTCATGCTTTGATTGTGATTTTGCAGCGAGACAAACAAAAAGCAAGTGTCAGCAAATTAGATCAAAGACAAAATTGACCTAATAAGAAAATTTAGAAACACAGAAACTTAGTTTCATTTCAGTACAAGATGAGCGCTCCCATCATAGTACAGGTACAGTATGTACAGTATAATGTCCGTTCATGCATCAACCGACCACGTGTCCATAAGCCATCCAACATGGTTTATATGATTACAGTAATAGCAGACCAAGTAAATGCATCGATTTCCCCCCCACACACACCCACACACACACACAGCGTGAATATCTCATGTCTCTTGTACACAAATCACTTTATACAATAATTGTAACGTTATCTCTTTGCTTACACTACAGAATCCCACATAGTCTCTTAAATATATAACATGGTGTTCAAACAACATCCATATCGCACTATTTCACAGAACGTATTGTGGACTTTACGTGACACATACCTGTTATTTATTGCTGCTGGTGTGACTGTAATTAGAAGTAATAGAATGTAAACATCCTTTTCTTGGCTGCATAATTCGCGAAAACACATTCAAACACCCCTCATGGCAGCTACTGTTTTGCACAGAAAGAAGTGATGTGATTGGCTCGACATGACTGGTCAGCTTCTGCTTAAAAATCTGTCAGCAACATGACAGGGTTTGCTCAAAATATGGAAGTTTAAGGCTTTAAAAAAATTTTTTTTTTTTTTTTTTTTACATTTTGTTATAGACAACCTTGTGTGTCAGAGAAATGGCAAAATGAGTAAAAGCCAGAAAATGGCATTTATCGTATTTTGCTGTCAAACTGGTTACTGTATATTCATGTTATGTCTATTTTATTGCAATACATTACATTTGTAAAATTATTAGTCAAAGATGACACAAGTTATCCAAAACAAAACAAAATCCATAACTACATAGCCCTGTGTGAAAAAGTGTCCCCCGCCCCCCGTTTTTGAATTTTGTTTTCCCGTAATAATAAAAACTTTCATTTAAAAACAGCATGATGTGTTTACTTGTATTATCTTTGACTGATATTTAAATTAGTTTGATGATCTGAAACATTAAAGTGTGACAAACATGCAAAAAAAAAAAGAAATCAGTAAGGGGGCAAACACTTTTTCACACTACTGTATATATGTACTGTATATCCTGAAAACTTTAAGCACTGACACTGGAGACTCTTTTTCTTTCATCTTCTGGTTTTGTCTTGCATTTACTGTACAAATCATGTGTAAGTTGTTACTATAGACAAACTAACATATTAGAAGAAGCACAATAACACGAACATGTGATTTGCCTTGAAGCCAGAACTACTTACGGCTGCTTCTGACCAATCAGGATCACGACTCCAGCAGCATTGTGGTCTAATTATCGTGCAAATATAATTTAACATACATTTAAAACACATAGATTTCCCTAGAGATCAGAACAGTAGCATGGCAGTGTTTTAAAAATTCGCCCTTCACACAAACGGCACTTAACATTTGCGCTGCTTTAAGAGGGTTAATTGTTCCAGAATGCTACTGAACAACATTAGCCCTCTCTGGGGTCCGTTCATGATTCTGCATTCCCAGTACGCACAGGTAGGCTTTGGTTAAGTACAACCCTGGCGTGTGTATGTCTCGCGGGACGGTAGAGCTCGCTGTAGCGTAATTGATTTTCTGGTCAAATGCTGACACTTAAAGATGAGCACAAACTTCTGTCCTTGTTCAAGGCCAGCTACTAATTTTGGATTTTTCAACTCTTCCCCATGTGTCCTGAACCCTTGCTGAGAGGGAAATTGACTCTGAATCGATGCTCCTGCCTCCTCAAAGCACAGGGGACGAGGAGAGTGAAAAATCAACAACCACGAGGCTGCACGAGGGACGCGGGATAGTGATTGATGCGCTCCATGTCCGCCATCGCTGCTAATTTATTTCCCGCTGCTTCATAGAGCTGTAATTATCTTATATTGAGGGGCGGCACGAGCCGACTCCTCAGAGGGTCACCGAAGTCTCCTTGATCTTGTTGAGTGTGAGTGGAAACACAGCCCAAATTCAGTTGATTATATCACAAAATACAGTCTCGTGATGAGTCATGAGAATTTCTAAAGTAAAAGACAGCAGAGTGCTTGATGTTTTGTTTTTTTTTACTTTAAAGTGGACAAACTAAAATCATCCCAAAAATAATTCATATTTTTCTAATCAGCTTAATTAGCACTAAGTCCCCATTAAGTGCTCAGTACTAATTAAGTTCTCTCTGACTCATAATGTTAACAGGCTACATCAAAATTAGCAGTAGATGTAAACAGGTAGCAGGTGGTTTCTATGACAAATGGTCAAATGATCAAATGGTGGATAACTTTGCATTATTGTACGTATCTGCCTTCGATTGGGAACTTGCATGCCATGGAACATAAGCTACTCAAATAAATAAATAAATAAATAAATAAAGTAATAAAAAGGGGAAATAGCCTTCTATACAATAAATACATACATTTTGCAAATTCTTAATGTGAATGTTATGGTTTAAATGGTTTAATTTTAAGTTTGTGAATTTGAAATATGCAAATTTGTACTGTATATATTGTAATAATTGTAATGTGGACATTGTGCATGTGGTAAATTTGCAACATGAAATAAATATAAAAATTGCACTTGAATTATGTGAATGGTGAGAAATCAAATTGCATACTTTGTGGAAATGGTAAATTCATAATGTAAAGGTTATAAGTTCATAACAAGCATTTTTTGCAAGAATTTATAATGTCATAACAAAATTGTCAAAGGCTAGTTTTGTATGGGTTGTAAATTTATAGGATAGGAAATTTTTGAAGTTCGTAAGTGTGACAAATTTTAAGAATAGTAGAAAGTTGTAAATTCAATGTATAGATTTTGTGAAGATTGTAAATTAATATGTAATTTTTAATGTTAATTATATAAAATACAGTAATTTAGTATAATACTAAATTACAAAAAGATATTGTAAACTTTACATTAAATATACATAGTATAAATGTACTAAACAACAGAAATAAACAACCTAAATATCTATTTATTAATATTATAAAGAGAATTCAAATTAAAAGTTTCACATTTATAATGGGAATTTTGTGAAGGCCATAATTTCATAATGCATTTTATAAAAGCTGTAATTTCAGATTTTGTCTTTCTTTCTTCCTTCCTTTCTTTCTTTCTTTATAAAATTTGTGAAGGTTGTAAATTTGTTACATGAACTCAAGTGATTGGGACTAAACAGGTGCGTGACCTTAAGAAAACCACTTATCAGTGAGGCTAGCGGGGAAAAAGGCTTCAGTTTGCTAGGGAGCATAAAGAACAGACTGCAGAGCAATATAAAAAGGTCATGTGGTCTGATGTGTTTAGATTTATCCTGTACCAGATTTATGGGTGCATCAGGGTGAGAAGATGTACACCTGCAGATGGAGTGATGCACCCAGCATGCCTAGCGCCTACTGTACAATCCTGTGGAGGCAGTGTTATGATCTGGGGTTGCTGCTGTTGATCTGGTTTCAGTAACATTATGGGCCCAAAAAAATGGGGTCAGTTGATGACCTGAATGTACTGAATGATCAGGTTTTTCCATCAACAGATTTGTTCTTCCCTGATGGCACTGCCATATTCGGAGATGACGATGCCAGGATTCATCGGGATCAAATTGTGAAAGAGTCGTCCAGGAAGCATGAGACAACATTTTCACACATGGATCGGTCGCCACAGAGTCCACACCTTAACCTCATTGAGAATCTTTAGGATGTGCTGGAGAAGGTTTTATGCAGTGGTCCGAATCTCCCATCATCAGTAAAAGATCTTGGAGAGAAATTAATGCGACTCTGGATGGAAGTAAATGTTGTGACATTGCATAAGCTTATTAAAACGATGCCGCGGCTGTAATCAAAGGAGCAAGCGGTCCAATTTGTTTAAGGCTCCAAATTTAGAATAAGAATTTTGTTATTGTCTTTTCTGTATGATCTAATGACAGAAAGATACCAATGCATTACCGTTAGCCACACAAAACTACTGGACAAAACATGTAGATATCTAAATTGAGTTTGACTGGAAGTAATCCGAGAATGTCTCATTCAGGTGTGTTATTGTTGTGTTCTCCCCTGAGTACATACTGTAACTGCACAAGGCGAAGAACACACTAGGGTTTTATTTAAACTACAAACCAACTACAAACTAACACGGCACATGGGAAAGCAGTGTAATATTTGACTTTCCTTGAATAGTGAACAGATTCCAGACTGAGTGATGCCCCTGTTTTTTCTTGAGCTGTCAATGTCAATGCAAAGAAATAAATAGAAAAGAACAGAGTAAAAGCTTAGATGTTTTTGTCCTACAGAGGAGGTTTGCAAAGTGAAAGTGCACTGCCTTCGTAAATTAATGGAGAATACCCAGGAGATTATAACTCTCCTATGACATTTTAAAATGACCCAGGTGACTGAAAATCTTGAAAAAATCTCTCGCTGTTGCACGCATCCTTACTTTTCCATCACCCGCCCATGGCCCCTGGAGAAACTGGTCTTAATTAGTTCCTGTTCTGGTAATGGGCTTCACTGAGCTTTGGCCTGGCGTAATGGTGACGTGTCAGTTCCCTCATCATGTGTAGCTGAGTCTCTCTCTCTCACACACACTCTCTCTTTCACTTTCTCTTATTCTCACTTAGTGCAAAACCTCTGCTCATTAAAAGCTAATTATCCTCATTTGCATTTTCGCCTGTTGTTTTCATCTTAGCATCTCCGTGTCTAGACGAGGTGTGAGGAATGTTTGAATAGGAGTTTTAATTGGACTCCAGTTGATGAGTTCCAGAAACAGATATTTTACCTTGTGCCCCAGAACATGCATTATTCGCCCCTTTACAGACCCCACAAGAAAAATAATCAACAACGGGGTGCTGCGATGAGACGGAGTTACTGCTATCCCTCCTACGTTGATAAGTATTATCAATAATTGTCCTATAATAGCATGCCCTAAAGTCTTTTATTGCTCTTACTCCCCTGCAATTTGCCAACAATCATCATTTTCATTATTAACAAACGACAGTTCAAACTATTTATCTGCATAATTGTTGCTTTTAATGCTGCAGATAGTCCCTTAAACAAGGTTGCGGATTTTGATTGGTTCTATTATAGCAGTTTTAAAGATTTTTTTTTTTTTAACTTTCATTAGGACAGAAACATCATGTGACTAAAAAGACAAGACAGGTGTGAACTAAAGTTGTAAACCACACAATATGATCTTTTTACAGATATATTTTTCCAGGGGTAGCCTGGTCATTAAGGAGAGGGCCTTGGTGGCTCAGTGGTAGTTTTCTTAGGCCTGGATTAGATTCCCAACCAATGCCCAAACCCCAGACACTGGATGCAGTGCCGGCCCCAAGCACAGTTAAAATGGGAGGGTTGCATCTGGGTACAGGACATCTTGGGTTCGTATCCCAGCGGTATCCTCTTGCCGCGCTCTTGAGGCCAGGGATAGCTCCGTTGTTAAGGTATTGGACTATGGTCCGGAAGTTCCCACCACCACCATGAAGTTGCCCCTGTTGGGCTCTTAAGCAATGCCCTTCACCCTCAACTGTTATGAGATAAGGGCACCTGCCAAATGCCATAAATGTAAATGCATCAGGAAGGGCAACCGGCATAGAAACCTGTGCCAAGTTGTTGCGCGGATCAGTTGGTACCGACTAACAACAACAACAGCCTGGTCATTAAGGCATTAGACTACTGTTTGGAAGGTCCCAGGTTCAAATCCCACCACAACCAATTTGCCAATGTTCACTACATCTTTCATATACAAAAATGTCCCTTTTACTTTTGTTGTGTTGTCGTTTTCACAGATGTAAGTGTTGTATCCTGACTTTTCTGTAGCACATAAGAAACCCATGGTGACACAAACTCTTATACAGTACAAACCCTTACACAAAACTTAACACAAAGCTTCTTATTCTGTTTTATCCTTGACCTTAACTTGTGAAGTCCCTAAGTGACATCTAATGCCTAATCTAATAACATCCCGGTGCGGTCATGTAACAACTTGTGAATCTTGTGTACCCACGACATCATTTCCAGATTGCTGGCGTGCTTGGGTAGCACATGTGCAAGAACTAGCTACTGTAATTTTACAGAAAAGTAAAAAAAGAAAGTAAGTTTCATTCAACAATTCTAATAACTTGTAATACTATTTCATATATCACCTGCTTTAACTGCAATTCTTGAACAAATTAATAAAAAAAAAACATGGCTGTGATATACAGCTGTGGCATTTAACCCTAATTTTCAGGGTAAACGTTCAGACGTGTTCCATGTGATCTGTTTGGTTTGTCTTATATCCCCAATAGTTTCCCTAAAAGGAGAAAAGGGTCTGCGTTTTTATGGGTTCATCTTCCTCAGTATTCAAAAGCGTCACAACAACACGTTCCAGCACACCTGAGCCACGTCTTCATCTAAGAGTGTTATAATTAGCGGACGGATGGAATGATGTGACAGAATTAGCACACTGGCAGCGCTACGCTCCTAAAGGCCTGCTGAGGAACGACGCTCGTCCAGCAAACCCAGCGCGGCCTGCTGAATGTGGCATCGCCTGCCGTGATGTGTTCCAATCCATTATGATAACACCTGAGAAAACCAGCCGAGTGTCCATTTCGGTTAAAGAGATCGTTAGTGGAATATTAGCGGAAACCTCAAACATAGCCAAACAACCATCACGACAGGGGTCCGAGTTGTACTTATTGAGGTAAAGGATAACGTGGTAAGGCGCGGCTGACAGTATGTCTATCATCATGCGCACACGTCAGGAAAAATCATTCTGATCTTCTAAAACAAATGGCTTTTTAAAATCGTGCTAGAAACGAAAAAAAGAGAAGCGTGAAGACTTCATGCTAATTTATTCATGCTAATCGCTAGCTGTCACAATACAAACGACTGAATATAACATATAGACACATAGATATTGTTGAGATCTATATCAGGTCTCAGGCTTTTCTACGTTCATCCTGAATTCCTGAACGACAAGAGCTTTGTGTTGTTGTTTTGTTCCCCCCTTCTTTATATTCTAAAGCTGTGACATTGACAATGAGATGTAGGAAATTGCAAATGAATACATCTGGAGATTATTCAACCCTCTGTTCTTGTTGTCACATCTGCTAAAGTTTAAATTTTGTCAGGAATTTTAATCAACTGTTCGAAGACATGTTGAAAAATAAACCCCAAGCTTAATAACATCCTATGGCTGTTTTAAAGTAATTTAGATTTTTTATCGTAACAGATGAGATTCGTTTACTAAATTAATATCTACACTGTGCATCTGCAATGCGACACTGGACAATCAAAGCAGATACGAGGTTAATTAAATGATTGAAGTAGATCCTAGAACAAGATCGAATAGACATTGCCTTAGAAATTTGATGCAGCTACAAACTATTCTTTCACCAGCCTGTCTCTCCTCTCTTGATAGCGTATTTTTATTGTATCGGACCTGGCTGCTAAGTCGAATGGTTTTGCAGTTGAATCATGTGACTGCTGATTGAATCACATTGATAGCGAATCAAATCGTTTCATTGCTGGATCAAAAGATATTGCTTTTGCATTTTTGCATATACAGTATATCTGCCAAAGCATGGTATTGGTGCTTTAAAGAATTTTCAGATAGGATAATATTATCATTTTTTTAATGCTTAATGCTTCATATCTCCTGATCCAAGCTTCGTTCTTTTGTTTTGTAAATATGCATACACATTTTTTTATTATATCAAAAGAAACACATTTGCTAAATACAATTTTATGCCCTTTTATGTGTGTAGTGTCGGTAACTTTTTTGAATTCAAATCTTTTAGTAATCTTAATTGTCATTCAGATGAAACTTGGCCGATTTAGATTTCAAATGAAAAGAGATAAAGCTGAAAAAGTGTATTATTCTAAAATGCAAAATTGTTAAGATATTGCAACATGAATTTGACATGGTTACGGACACTACGGACTTTTCGCTTTTTAATCTTTTTTCCCCCAAAAAAACAATTTAAGCAACAATTATTACAGGTCATATGCTTCTAGAAACGTACACGAATTTTAGTATCAATACTCATAAAGAAATATATAAATAATTAGCATTTTAATTGATTATTGTTTGAAGCGAGACAATACTGTATAACCATATGGCCATTTTTTGGGGCACATATAAAATCATCTCTTCAAAACGGCTGAAGTCACCAACTTTAAATTTTTAGGGAAGCAAAATTTGATCACTTCCATGTTGCATAAACTTCAGAAGTAGCTTTTAATTTAATCGTATGTGTGCTATGTCGAATAATATTGGTGCTGAGTCAAATCATATGATGGTGGCTCAAATCATATTAGTGATGAATTGAATCATAATCCAAGCTAAATTGAATCATATTGACTTTAAATAAATTCATATACAGTAGGAGATTAATTGAATCTTATTAGTGCTGAATCTCATCATATCAGTGCTGAATTGAATCATGTTATGGTGACTCAAATCATGTTGATGATGAATTGAATCATAATCTGGGATAAAATGAATCATATGGGTGCTGAAATGAATCATAGCGGTGCTAAACCGAATTGTAAAGATTCGGTATATCATCATAAAGAATAAGATTCAAACCCATACAATAAACAGCCAATATTTTGTGTCCGTAGCCCATTTTTGAATTTTGCATTTAAACAAAAATTTATACGCTTTAGAAGGCTGAAACCAGAAGCCAGTTTTCTATTTAAGGTGCTCTTCAAATTCAGGTGTTGAATAAAGGGTGATGAATAGCGCTTTGTTACAGCATCAGTGCCCCTTCATAAAGCTGACATATTTACATCTGAGCAGCTGACACACTTCTGTTCGAGTGCGCTTTCTGTTTCGATTATTTGCCTTTCAGCAGCTTTTCATGAATAGAGAAGGGCCGCGCAATCCAGGTCAGGTGAATACCTTCAGATTATCAAACGAATAGATTTACAAAACTCATATTTCTGCAAACGCTTTTAGGTAGAATCGAACTCAAGCCCAGAGATGAGCACAGACTCCTAACTCTAGTTCTTGGGGCGTGAGGATCCATGTACGGTCCATGAATTAATAATTAGGCAATAAAACATAAGCTCCTGGGGACGTCTGTATCACGATCCACTGCGATCGTAAAAAGTGTGCACGTTTTATGGAAGGTGGAATTCACGCCACGAGACATTGGGATGTTCCTTCATGTCTGAAATTGTATAAATCATTACAGAAGCTAGTATTGGGGTGATGAAAGGATCAAAGAAAAGAAAGAAAAAAAAATGCTAAGTGCAAATGTTTGTACACCCTAAGGCCAAAATGGAGAATGAAGAAATGAAAGAAATTTGAACTTTTGAAGACAGAGAAAGTTATACCAACAAGTCATAGTGTGTGTCAGATTTTTTTTCATCTAATATAAAAAAAAAATAACACTAAGATGTTGCACCTATAGTGGGTACTGTATGTGCTGTAAACTTTTATTACTCTAACGTACTTTCTGGATTCCTTTTTAAAAGTTCAGTTCTAAAAATATGTCAGTTTTTC
>JAOVVA010000024.1:16472312-16484520 GCA_028565275.1 Leiocassis micropogon
CCCCCTCCCCCCCCCTTCCAAAAAAAAAAAAAAGAAAAAGAATTGAATTAATAACAAAGTAAACCCTGTCTAGTGGGATGCATGTTAATGACAGTTCTAAAGCCTCGGTAAAGTCCTTTATTTCACGGTGTGATTTGCATTCTCCGGGTTCGCCGATTTGGTTTTAAATTAGATTGGGGAAATGGAACTGGAAACGCTGCCATTTAAGTACAGAAGGGCTGCGACCCATTGATGACTACGGGGACTGAAGACGATTTAATAAAGACTTCCACTGAGACTGGAGTCATGATATTTGGAGCAGAGCACTAGGGTCAAAAGATGTCTGGCTTTTGTGAACTTTTATGACCTCATGCATGACCGTCTGAGGCATTGTTTTTACGTCCCATTAACGCATGTGTCTTAGGGTCCTCTGAGTTCACACAGTTCTGCTTGTTTACCTAACCTGTAAATAGCAACATATCTAAAATCAAGGGCATTAATAAAAATCTAAATTTTATATGATACAATGTGGTATTAGGGGAATAAAACACTTCCAGATGTTATGTTATGGAAAATAAATATCTATAACTTCCTCTACTGTCATATATATATATATATAAGACGTCAAAATAATAATAATAATAATAATAATAATAATAATAATAATAATATATGAGGGGTGTTCATACACAGCTCTGAGGTAAAAACTCCCTATATTTCACAATTTAATTCTCTACTACACTAATGCACTTTTCCCAACATATGAAAGTTTTCTCAGTACGATCAGACTACATGCTTCATGTCTGAAACGCTGGCCTCCCAGGAGCTCCTTTAATGTTTCCCCAACATGTGGAAATGGCTTGGAGCGAGGTCAGGACTGTACAGGAGATGTGTGGCAATAAGTCCCAGCCGAGGTTTTGTAGTGTTGGTGAGTAGTTGCGTTTTTAGTTCCCAGAGACAAATGTGTCTCTTCCGCAACAAGTCATCCATGGATTTTCAAGGATCGGGCATTCCATTCTCCCAGTGTTCATATGAATAACTGCAGTGGTCTCCGAGCCACCTTGGCCGGGATCATCATTCACGGACGCACAGCCTTCTTTAAAACGTTTGCACCATTCAGAAACTTTCCTTTCAGAAAGTCCCTGTTTGATTTGAACACCCTTTGTATCTACATCCATTCAATTTCTATACCGCTAAGTTCACATAGGTCTGGAGCAATGGGTGCCAACCCATCTCAAGACATCCTCAAGACACTAAAACACCAATCAACTTACAGCGCATGTCTGGAGGAAACTGGAGTACGGGAAGGAAACCCACCAAGCACTGGGAGAACAAGCTAACTCCAAGCACACTGGAGACTGGAGGTGAGATTTGAAACCCCAACCCTGTTGGTGCGATGTGACAGTGATAACTATAAGCCACCATTATTGATATACAGTATAAGAAGTACATCCTACTTATGTATTTGCACAAACAGTATGCATACAATAATAACACTATAGCTTAGAACGTTAACATGTATGACACTGTATGCATATCCTTTGTTTCATTTGGTATTTGTGCTAGTTCTGTTAGTAATTCTAATGAACATTTCAGTAACCTTTACAAGACTCTCTACAAGCACTTAGGTGTCATTTGACATGTCTTAAAAATAAAATAGAGGTTACAATTGAGCCTGACAACTGCGATTCTTCTCGAATGACACTGCGAGCCTTATAGCTCGACACTGTGTCCTGCTGTATACATGTAGAAATGAGATGACAATAAAAACTGATTTTTGACCTGACAAGGTACAGATGATAAAGTCTAGGTGATCTCAGAGGTCCACGGAGTCGAACAGCCAGCCGTAATTCCCCTGGACTGCGATAGAAACAGCTTGCCCGTGCCCTCTGGTTAATGGGCACTAAACAATGGGCACCGGTGCAGCTTTGATCTGCTTGCTCACTATAAACCTTTTTCATTTAAGTCTGTTTTATTCGCCTTCCAACTCACCCAGCTCAGTTCAATTTGCATGATTTCATGAGTGTTCACGTTTCTTTCTTCAGTCCCGGGATATCGATATAATTCTCATGTAAAAGCGCTGGTTACACAGACTTGCTGTCAATGCTTTACACTCTGTCTACCATTTCCAAGACAGAAATAAATCACTGACAGACTGAAACATGACATGGTAATTAAATCTTGCTTTAAATCTGACGCATCTCTGCGCGTTCCCATGGAAAAGATTGATTCATATTCATATTTTCTCTCTCAGGTTAGGGCTTCATAATGCTTTACATTATGTTTTAATCATGTATTTTATTAAATAACATCATAGTACTTATGTTAACAAATGAACTTATATTTTTCCCCCCAAACGCGCATTTAGACGTTTACATGCATAATGACGTCCTTAATTAAAAAGTACTATGTGGTAATTAATAGACGAAAATGATCAACAAATATTTAAAAAATTTAGCTGATTCGGAAGTGCCAATATTTATACCCATACAGTTGATTTCAGGTAATAATTAACATGAGGGTAGTCTGATTCCACCATTCTCCCACGGCTCTTCAGTTCTTGCATGGAGCCAGGCTTCGTGACCCTGCCGCCGAGGAAGAAAAGGCTGCTAGGAGGTACACGCCACCGCCTCTGTTCCCCGTTCCGGGGAAAGCCGCCCAGCTGCCGGATGTCATATAGGACTTCCGTCTGAGGCCGCGCCCACAGGAGAGCTGGGAGGGACTGGTCTGGCAGGAGCGAACTGTGCAGGAGCTGTTGGCTGCTGCCACTGTGGCCGCAGCCACCGCTCACCAGCGGTGAGCATGCCAGCGGGGCACTGCCCACAAGACCTGCACGTGCACATCATTCCTTCTCTTCTCCCTTCTTCAACTTCTTTCCATTCTCCCTTCTTTAACCCTTTCCTTCCCTATTTTTCTTAAATATATGAACCATTTTCCCATAAGACATCGCCTTGTGTCCGTGCTTTATGGTGCCACCCGTGCAAAAAGGGTCGAACCCGTTGCTCCACAAGAATTTTTGCCTTAAGAACTGATATTTCACAAGAAATTTGCCTCGGCATACAAAGCATTTTCAGCATATCAGCAACCCGAACCAAATACCGGCTAAGTTGAGCGTACGTCCAGGAGCCGTTCAAAACTTGGTTGCGTCAGTGAGAAGCTGAATGAAACAATATTTAGTGAAGACGTAGCACCATGGGTGCCAAGAATCTTATCAAGAATAGTAGCAGTGAAAAAAGAGAGCTACTTATAGCTGGGATTTTAAATCAGCGTATTTCATATTTTACTTAATTTACATGTCTTTTCTAAATGTTTAGATTGTTTATGTGCAAAAATTATGACTATAGTGTTGGAAATTGGTAATATTGGTAATACTGTACCTTTGGTTTTTTTTTGAGTTTATTAATGTTAATAAATTCAGTAAATAAATGTTAGTTTAGCTTCAGCTGCCTAGTTTATTTTAGTTGTAATTTAAAGCTAAACTGACAAGATGCTATCACAACCTATTTCCAAATATGGTCATATGATTACTGTATTTCATACAAATGACCAAGTCTTGTGTTTATTTCCTTCATCACAATATCCTGGTATTTTTTTTTTGTCCTTCACATCCGTGTAATCTGGATGTACAATTGACTCTACAGTCAATGGTACGTGCAATGATAGTGTAGTTTAAGAATTACCAAAAACAAAGTAATGTTACATATCTGAGATAAATGTTAATATTCTTGGTGGTTTTGTACCATTTCCAGCATTGCTGTTCCTTTCTGTTCTCCACACAAGGCTCAGAAAGTGCTAGCAAGCTAACTAACAAACCTTTGTTTTTAGCTAGGATATACATAGCATTCCTATTTCTTGGTTCCCTAGCAACAAGATTCTGACATGTTTAATCCCCAGCGTTGCTAACGTACTGTATGGTTTGTTAGCCTTCACATGTCGAACGCATTTAACATTCAGCTTAGCCACTGATCAGTGATGCGAGATTTGTGTTGCTTTGTCTAACAACTCATCAAGCTTACTATTTCTCTCTCTCTCTTCCTCTTTCTCTCTTTTTTTTTAATAGCTAATGGGACCCGGAGGCAGTGCTGAATCTTTTCATTCATGTTTATCCATGTGTCATGGCTGGGGTCCGCAGCAGGGGCTCAAAACACAGGCAGGCAGTAATCAAAGGCAAATCCATTATCATAAATCAAAGCACAGGGAAAAGGTTCAAATGTGAAAAATTATATTCGCACAAATGTACGAGGAGCCTGCAAAACAGAAGAAGGAGAAAACTGTAGAAAGCAATAATGATTAACATGAAGCTAGAAAAACTGGATAGTGTTCAAGTATTATGTTGAATTATCGTTATTTGTTATTCTGTATATGTAGCTAAATATACATAAAAAAAAACCAAATAAGAAATCAGTTTATTTATAGCAGAGGTAATAAAAGTAGTAATAAATTACAATGATTTTAAACGGTCAAAATGATAAAGATTAATAAACATTGTGTGATAGCTAGCAGTTAGCGCTCAGCTACAGTAGTTAATATCCTCTTCAGCACTGTTGCTAGCTAACAGTTAAAAAATTGACAATAAAGCTGTTAATAAGAAATTATTGGAAATATGAATGAAGAGTTATTAACTCTGGTTTTTAAATGTGTGTACTATACAGTGGAACCTCTGTATATAAATTAAATTTGTTCCGGAGGTGAGTTCTTAAGGTGAAATTTCGTATTCGAAACATATTTTCCAATAGGAAAAAATGTAAATGCAGATAATCCGTTCCAGCCACCCAAAAATATTACCAATATTACCAATTACCAACACTCTAAACATATTTTTGCATATAAAAATAATGTACATGTCTTTTCTAAATGTTTTGATTGTTAATGTCTAGTCCATACAGTTTTCGGATAATATCAATCTATATTCTTAACTAATCACGTATCAATAGCCAAGGTTCATTCTTAACATCAGACAGCTTTTCTGTTCTCCTGACAAATCTAAACCTTAACAGATGTGACATTGCTAATCATGGCAATTCATATGCCGCCAACCAGCGATTAGCATTCGGCTAGTTTCTTCTGTGGTGTTTTTATGCTAGCCGTCATTCAAGAGCTTAAGGAAAGAAACTGTTGTAAATTTGCCTTAGGTAATGTTGAAGTTTTTAAATGTTACATAGTTTATTGCCAGAAAAGGCATTAATTTATCATTAGTATCATTGTTAATTTAATAATGATTAATGTTAATTTAGGAGTTTGCACTTTTGTTACTTAAAAAAAATTAAAGAATGTGTATTTTGGCGTGCAAGGGGAGTATTTCATTTTAAATAAGTAATTAAATGGCTGTCTACTTAACCGTTCTTATATGAAATTATTGATTGTATGCTACATCGATCCCAATGGTTTAGAATTACACTTGGTATCACAACGGCAGATTTAAAATAAACCTTTGTACTGCTTTAAAATTTAAAGAGGTGGTCAAAAGGACAGGCTCATATCTGTCTGCTCTCTCTGTCTGTTCCATACATGCATGGAATATTTGGCGTATATTTGATCCGACCCTGGACAAACAGCACTAAATTTGAAAAGCAGGACCTGAAACTCTTATTAAATTCCAGCACCTTTAGGCTTTCAAATTGAGCCATTAATTGGCACAAGCCAGTGGGGATAAGGGAAAAAATATATAATGTTGTGCTCAGGTGTTTATGCAGTGCAAGTGACTGGGAACTTTAGCTCTGTGATTAAGTTTTCTGATTTGAAATTGCAGAACCAAAGCCGGAGGCATGCAGCATAGGAATGCTCGTTTAACCTTATGTAGTCGAGGCGTGCCAAAAATACACAAATCTCTGCTTTTAGTCGTATGGAGTTGGAGAGGAGATCAGTACAGTGAACTGATTTCTGATTTTACTCTTTTTTTACAATGAAAATATTTTCCTTTTTGTTGTAGTAAAACTGTGGCAGGTTGTGTTTTGCTCATCTTCTTGTCAAACGTACCTGTGGGTGAGCTTTAAGCATGTGCACCCCCGGTCTCTAATCTAATATTGGATTTTCAAATATAGAGTAGTGTGAAAGAGTAATGAATAGCGGCAACGCTGGCAGGGTTAAAAGAAAGACAAAAAAAAGTCGCTGTGTGAATCGACTATCTGCGGAGCCGTTCGCTTTTTTTTTTTTGTTGTTGTTGTTCTCCGAGGGCTGACTCTAATTATCTGCTCCTCATTGCTAATTGTTATTGTGTCTGGAAGAACGAGGGGATTAAAAACCCAACGCAGGGATTATAAGGGATGAGGCAATTACGGCTGTTTCATTTCAAACTCAATATCCGTCAGAGTGAAAGCATGGAGGTGATTACTGCTGAAAATACAAGAATGGATCGTTTGTGTAAAAGGAACTTACAAGCAAAAGTGTTTTTCTTTTTTTTTTCTTAAATTATCCAAATCTTCTCTCAGGATAGAATGCTAGGATTGTGATTTATATCATGGACCAAACAAAGAAATGAAGAAGAATTGAAGGCAAGCTTTTCTATGTTTGCTCTTAATCTGGAAACTAGCATTGAAAGCTTTAGCAGTTTTTATTTTTTTTTATTATATATTTTATTACAGTGTTCACCCTCAAGATGCTTTGAACTTAAATGTTACTCACCCATCATATCAATTCAGGTGTTAAGTTACATTTTTGTTGATTTGAGTTGTGCATATTTCCTGATTCTTGCTTCAATAATTCAATTCCATTTTGATACAAATTTATTACTGTATCATGTACATTTATTGAGATATGGCCATTGTGAGTTTGTTCAAGACGAGCACCTGGGAAACCTCAGTTAAAGTCCTATTTTTTTTAATATTTAAGTGAAGATTCCAGGATGTAGGAAGAAAGAAGGAACCCTCAGTCTCATTTTGACACCAGCAAGGTGAGTTTATAGTAAAACATAAATAAATGAATAAATAAATGAATAAATAATAATCCATGTTTTTCTATCACAACAGTACACAGTACCAAAACAGAGCATTGGTTCTGATAAACTTTTTTTTATGTTATACATATAATGCAGAAAATGTGTGTGCCAAAGATGCTACTTTTGAAGTTTATGCAACATGAAAGGGACTAATCTTGCTTCCCTACAAATTTCAAGTTGCTACCTTCAGCTGTTTTAGAGGGATGATCTTACATGTGCTCCAAGAATGGCCATTTTTCAGCATTATACTGTCTCGCTTCAAACAAGAATAATTTTAAATGCTAATTATTCATATTTCTTTATGAGTATTGAAACTAATATTGGTGTTAGTTTCTAGAAGCTGATGATGTGTAAAAATTGTTGCTTAAACTTATTTTTGGGAAAAAAGCTTAGAAACCCCAAAATCTGTAGTGTCCGTAACCATGTCAAATTCATGTTGCAATATCTTAAGAATTTTGCATTTTAGAATATTACACTTTTTCAGGTTTATGTTGTTTCATGTGAAATTTAAATTGGCCAAGTTTCATCTGAATGACAGTTAAGATCATTGAAAGATTTGAATTTTAAAAAGTTTTAAAATTTTCTTAATTCTGTTGAAGGATCAGGAAGAGTTATTTAGAAAATTTCTACTATTGCACTGTATTGACCAATAATGACTTAAACCAACCTGTACGACTTAATACCTGACTTTTTATGATGGGTTAAATTTAAAGAGACAATTGCAGCATGTTATGGTCAGATGAAACACAGTTATTGTTACACCCTGAAGTTGATTATTTCTCTATAACAGCACATCCAGAAGTGTTTGATTCATCATAGTCTACACCAACAATTACAATTGTGTTATTGTTTATTAATGAATATACTTCACTTCATATCGATTTATGTCATGGCTATAAAGTAGCTATAAACAACCATCCCATTACAAGTCTGTCAATAAATGAACACAACTTGTTGTTTTAATAATGTATAGGAAGAGGGTTTACGATGGTATGGTGTTGTAGAAACGTGTCCTTAAAAATCTAACAAATGTTCCACAATATTAAGTGTAACTTTGAATGTATAAAAAATTGTATATATATATTTGTTAATTTAATGCAATTAATATCCAATTGCTATGGTGTAAAAAAAAAAAAAAAAACACTTCAGGAGTGTATTAGTTTTTTGATTGTACAGAATTGGAAGAGTGTCATGTTAACCATGTTACCACAAACAATATTTAGTTTTTATTTGATTGAAATTATTCTGTTTAATAATTCCAACTGTTTACAGGACACAGCTACTGGATATAAGCACCCTGCGCCATCGCCACCCCGGTGCACCAGAAAGACAATGGGCTCAGACCTCCATTGTAGACCTCCAAAAAGCCCCAGATGCTGGAAAAAAAGCATGTTACTCAATTAAATGTCACACAGAAAGGTATTAAGCACTTTTCGGCATAAATTTAAGGCATCGTCATAGCAGATCTGTTTGAAATATCAAAAATCTCTCCGTAAGTTAATTGGCGACCCTATAAAGAGCAGTACATCAAAATCCACTTATTCCCTTTGAGGTGCTTACATGATGTAGCTTTATTCCCATTATTTGTACAATATTAGATTCCTTGTAAATGCAGTTATTGTTTTATTCCATATTCGCAACATTATTTACACTCAACATAACAATTACACACACGTTAACCAGGTTGTATTGTAAACACAGGTGTATCATCTAGTATAACCCGTAATGCCCCCGAACAGCCTCTTATCAGTCAAACCAGCTCACAGCAGTCTATCTCATAGCATTATATTTCATGATAAAACGTTTCCACGGACATAAAGCGAATCTTCAGTCCGTCACCAGCGAATCCTCCTCGAAGCCGTTCCCTCGCGGTAACGAGCCGAGTCTGGGAGCGATGGCAATCTAATGGAGCGTGATTGAATGAGAAATAATTGAATTATGTGGGGGCAAAATCCTCACAGCGGGAGAAGGCGAGACGTCTCAGCTGCTGACTGATGACGAGAACCTTTCAGGGCCGCGTGCGTCAGCTGCTTCTGACAGATGCACCTTGTTTTGCTGCAGCAGAAGCAGGAGAAGTCAGGCATAAAGGCATATACTGATGTACTGCATCTCGTCACTTTATGATTAGTCCTAGCAAGGCCAGGCTGGAAAGAGTCGACATAATCTAAAAATCAACACGAGTTCTGCTCAGGTGTCCAAACTGGAACAAAATAGAAGCGTCATAGGAGGCAACAACCAAGGAGGTTTTTCCTCTCCTGAAGCTCGCCAGACAAACAAAGATCACGCTCATTAACACCTGATGCATTTGCAGCATCCCGAGTAGCTGTCTCATCGGGGTGACGTAAAGCAGAAACTTTTCTGTCCTAACATCTTCCCATATCTTGTGGCACCCAAGAGGGCACTTCCTCATGCTTCCTTGCACACAGTGGCAACCTAGACAGCATTTCATCATGTCTCCTCTGAAGGGCAGCCATTAAAACTCTTCATCAAAGTTTTTCCACTGTAAATGCACCCATGCAGGTGATTTGTCCAGTTTCGTATGCTGTAGGGGCACCCTAGAAGGCACTGCGGTGAGTTTTATTGCACATAGATGCACCAGAGAAGGTATATGAACAACAAGGTTTCTTTCACATAGCAACACCCTATGGGGCACTTCTTCATGTTTCTTGAACAAGATAACCTTATAAGGCACTGCGTCATGGATTTCCCCCCCGCGCAAAGGGCACCTGAGCAGGCACTTCAATGTGTTTTATTTCACATAGGGCACCCTGGAGGGCACTTCTCCATGCTTTCCTGCACACAGTGGCCACCTAGAGAACATTTCATCACGTCTCGTCTGAAGGGCAGCTATTGGGTCACTCACCACAGTTTTTTTTTCCACTGTAAAGGTACCCTAGCAGGTAATGTATATTCATTTATCTGCTGTAGGGGCACCTTTGATGGCATCACATGTAGGGGCATCCTTGAAGGCAATTGACCACATTTCCATGCACATAGCATCAGCTTAGAGAGGAAACATTATTACATTTATTCCACATTATGAAATGATCTTAGCCAATGCAACATGCATTTTTCACTAAACAGGCACCCTAGAGGGCACTTTAATGTGTTTTGTGTTTTGTCACGTGAAGGGGCATCCTAGGGGGCCCTTGATCACATTTTTGTGCACATTGCAGCAACCCAGATAGCACTTCATAATGTTTCTTCCACCTAAGGTAATACTGTTCTCCTAAAGGGTAGAAGCCTAGAAGCTATTTTGATCACCCTTTGTTTCCTTTTGAAGGGTAGGCATTCGGTCACTTCATCCCATTTCTTTCGACAGTAAAGTGGGAAAATTATCTGCTGTAGGGGCACATTAGATGGTGTCAAATGCAGCGACATCCTTAAGGGCACGTTTAATTTTCTTGCATATACCTGTACCTGCACGTTATGGGGCAATTCATCGTGTTTCATCCATGCACGGGAGCCCTATAGGGCATGCAACATGGATGTTTCACTCAAACGGGGGCCTAGGGGGCACTTCACTGTGTTGTAGCACATGCAGGGACAACCTAGAGGGCACTTGATCACATGTTCATGCAAATAGCAGTACCAGATGGGCACCCCATCATGTTTCTCCCAACTAATGAATGCCAAGAGGGCACCACAAAATGTACTGTCCCATCCAAAATGTAAGGACATCCTTGGGGGCATTTCAATGTGTTTTATTACATCACATAGGGCAATGCATTTCATCACTATTTTAAAGGGTAGCTATTAGGGGCACTTCATTATTTTTTACACCATAAAAGGCATCCTAGTGGGCAAGTTTGTTTCGTCTGCTGTTGGGGCACACAGAGGACTTTGGTCAGTTTAATCAGGTGCGGGG
The DNA here is from genome assembly GCA_028565275.1 of Leiocassis micropogon. Classification (NCBI taxonomy): domain Eukaryota; kingdom Metazoa; phylum Chordata; class Actinopteri; order Siluriformes; family Bagridae; genus Leiocassis; species Leiocassis micropogon. Next base: position 16,483,094 of record JAOVVA010000024.1, read on the forward strand.
GCAACCTAGAGGGTACTTGATCACATTTTTGTACCCTAGAGGGGATTTCATCACATTTTTTTTTTTTTTAAGCCAGCCATTAGGACACTTCACATTTTTTTCATTGTAATGATATCATAGAGGGCTTTTTAGTAGGGGCTAAGTCAAGGGTTAGAAGGCGTGCTACTGTAGCCGTAGATACTGTTAAAAATAAAGTTTTTTTTATGATTATTCTCACAGGTTTAGTATATGCCTAGCAGTTTTGTTGGATTTTCACTTTGCTTAGCTCTTATTTTTTCATCTCCTGAGGATTGCTGCCATTTTTTTTTCAAAACCCATTTCCCACATTACCACAAGTCCATTAAACACACTCAGTACGGAAGGCATGTGGCCATCTGACCCGTCACAAGCTCGGGTGCGTTCACAGGCTGTGATGAAGGCCCACCCCAAAGGCTCTGCTCATTATGATTAGTGATTCCACATCCATTCGTCTGTCACCGGCTCTCTGTGTTGCGTCTCATAGCCAGCGGCAAGCGATCTAATAAACGTCAGTCTCGATGAAGCCGTCTGCCTGAAAGAAATCAGAAATATAATCAGGATCTCACACAAACTCTCCTACTGCGTCTACACCTCCTCAAAAACAGCAGCACGTGAATGCAGACGCTGATGTATGTATGTTTGTTTGTATCTCTAATTATGTGGACACCGTCACAGTGGAGCGAGCCTCATCCTGCTAAAGAGCAGCGGAATAATCCCGGCATTAAGCCTAAAGCCTTCCTGGGAATTTTTTACAGCTTTCATAGTATCAATGCAGGAAGGTTTGCTAAAGCTTATATAAACACCTGCCTTGCAATCTGCCTGTGTGTTCTAAACAGCCATTGGCATTCAGTACCACACACACACACACACACACACACACACGCTCAAGAGCATTGCTACTGTATCTACTAGACATCAATTTGATTTTGAAAGGAAAAGGTGCAGTCACAAGCTCTTAACATCTACTGTTTTTACATTAAACTCCCTCTGATTAGAGCGGCTGAAGGTGAAAATACAGTTTCTTTTTGATGTGTGTGTGTGTGTGTGTGTCTATATGTGTGTATTTCATTTCCTGGTATTTTGATAAAAAAAATATGCTGATTGTGATGAGATTGAAACCTTTTAAATCTATCTATCTATCTATCTATCTATCTATCTGTTTCTATACATCTGTCTGTCTGTCCGCATGTCTATCTATCTGTCTGTCTGTCTTTTCTATTTGTCCGACTGTCTATTTTTGTCTCTACAGTATATATTTGTATATATCTGTCTGTGTCTGTCTGCCCACCTGTCTATGTATCTGTCTGTCTGTTTTTTCTATTTGTCTGCCTATCTGTTTATCTATCTATCTATCTATCTATCTATCTATCTATCTATCTATCTATCTATCTATCTATCTATCTATCTAT
>JAOVVA010000024.1:16504248-16518316 GCA_028565275.1 Leiocassis micropogon
AGATAGATAGATAGATAGATAGATAGATAGATAGATAGATAGATAGATAGATACAGTAGATAGATAGACTGTGAAGAGAAATATAATTTATTTGTTTTTAGCCAGACTAAAACTGCATTGTGAAATCGTTTCTTGAGATCTGGTCAGTTTTTTCTTTCTGGAAAGTTTACTAAACTGGTGTTCAGCAAAAAAGTTTTTTTTTTCTTACAGAAAGAGGTTAAAGTTTGTGTTTACTTTACAGAAAGGAACTTTTCCAGCCTCAGTCAGCTTAAAGTTTGTGTTGAAGTCAAAAGGGATTTGTTGTCGTCTTTATATGGAAAGTGTGCAAATTGACCAAATGTACTTTTCACAAGTTGCTTAAAGACAACAACAACAAAAAGTGATCCATTGAGGGCGAACGTTCTTCATTTCAAGCTCGGCCCTTTGGCAGTCTGGCGACTCCACATTTCCATAACCAGCTCTCTGAGCCCATTAAGTGCCTGTAAGCCAGGCTGGCACTCGTGGCCTTTCCCCGGCAAGCGGATCCACCAGGAGGCTGTAATAATGAGGCCATATGTTCCCCATCCTCGCCGTACTGAACTTGATGCCCCGATGGCAGGAGATATGCACTGAGAGCGCTCGCCAACACTCTGCCCCCCGGCAGGCGGTGAGCTCCGGATCAGGCCGAGCATGGAAGCCCAAGAAGGCCGGGTTCCTCCTCATGACGGGGAGCGACGAGACTAATGAGGCTTCATCGTCCGTGCTTTTTGGGTGATTGGCTGGGAACCAGGACCGATACGCATGGAAGAAAGGACAGCGTGAGTTAAATTTAGCACACAAAGCAGACACCGACTGAGAAACCCAGAGACTCAGAGCTCATTGATAGCAACCTCTTTTATTTTTGGCCTGTGTTCCTGAGCTCCTGAACTTCTGGATCGGGATAAGAGGTAGCGATCCCATGGGAGCAGTGACGCACAGAGAGAAGAGTTTTTGCACATGGATTGAGGTTTCAGTGACACAGATAAACTTCAGCAGAACTACACTTGGGATGTGTACGAGGGTTGTTGTGGTAAAATATAACAACATGATGAAGCAAGGAAACAAGGATTGGGAACTGAGAGCTGGTACAGTGCAGCTCAGATGTCTGGATCCGTAAGCAAAAATTTATTTAAAAGTATAACTTATGAGGTTGGCACTGTGGCATATAATGGTTAGCACTGTGTCATCCTACTGTCAGGGTTCGATTCCCACCTCTGGAATGACTCTGTTTCATCTGATATTGCTAAGTTCAAAGCCTTCTAGAATTTAAAATAATGTATGTGCATGTTCTCCCCAATCTTTGGTGGGTTCCCTCTGGGTTCTCGGGTTTCCTCCCACAGTCAAAAGGCATGCAGGTGAGGATAATTGGTGGTTCCAAATAACTTGATAGACTGGCACCCTGTCCAGGGTGTACCCCACCTAGTGCCCAGAGTACCCTGTAACAGGCTCCACGCCTTCAGAGGATAAGCGCTTCAGAGAATAAGTGAGTGAGTGATTATAAATTATAATAAATGCTTGAAAGTTGAAAGTTTCTGACTTAACTTGTGTGTTTACGATGCTGTTTATGCTGAAAACAAGAACATTGAACATTTCTTAATGAATCAGAACTGATGATGTTCCATGCAGAGACCATTTCCTCTTTTAGTGCAGAGATTGTTCTAGGCTGATTCTGATAGACTTCTGGTTTCAGAGGTGCTAGGTCTGACTCTGTTTCAACTTATATTGCTTAAAGTTCAAAGCCGTCTTGGATTTAAAATAAAAAGAGAAATGTCAAATTTCATATGAGAAAGAAATACCTACTGTATGGACCCAGACATTTGGGCTGCCGTAGATTCCATACATATATAATGTACCGTGCAAAAGTCTTAACCCATGCCTCATTTCTTTATATTTGTAAATCCCAAAAGGAACCATACTAGAAGGAAACACTATATTGTGGGATTCTATATAGAACCTTTGTGTTTATTGTGTACTAGATTGTTATTTTTGTGCATCATAAAGAAGATTTCTGTAAATAGAGACATGCCATCTCCTTTATGAAAAAGTACGCTTTGTGTTTAATCGTTCACATGATATGCTGCAGATGTTTGACATCAAGACATCGAGGAAAAATACTTTTCCTTGTATATTCCAGCTTGTTTGGTTGCTGGGGTCAGAGCGCAGGGTCAGCGCCCCTGGAGCAGATTATGAGGCTTGGGTTAAAGGTGAAGGACCTTGCTGAAGGGAGTAAAGATGGTAGCTTGGCCCGTGCGGGGGCTCAAACCTTGAGCCGATCAGTGCCTCTTAACTGTTAAGGCACCACTGCACCTTGGGTGAGGAGAGAAGGTGTGGGAGCGAAAGTAAGAACAAGAACTAACTTGTGTCATGGACAAGACCCGACATTAAAAGTGTCTATAAACAGATTGAAATTTTGTTTAAAAAAAAAAACAAACAAAACAAAACAAAAAAAGGAGTTGTTGGTAAAGTCCTGTGGTATAAAAGTAATAAAACACATCAGGAGAAGCTGTTGCTGGAAATGAATCCAATTTAAAGCGGTCGCAGCGAGTCCGCTCCGTCACACACCCCCACAGTGTTTTATTCCTAAATTTGCATGATGATGATGATGATGGTTATACAATAAGCTTCCTGATTCTACAATAAGGGACAAACATACTGTAGATACTCTCTGGTGTACGTCGTGGTCTCCGAGCTGTCGCCCGAATAGAAGTTCTGCAGCTCTGAGATAATTGAGACACGGTTGGAGAGCGTTTTCTTTCCGTCTCGACCGTTCCTGTGCCGTTTTCTCGACATTTGTCGAGTTTATCTAGAGTAACGTACAGCGATTTAATCAGGAAGCTAAGCACTTGTAATTCCCGGCTAAAGCACGGCTTATAATGAAGATTAGAGGCTTCCGATGAGACATTTCCCCTCTGAGGCGTGCAAAAAAAAAAAAATAAAATCTTGTGTTCTTTTCCAGGCTGGTTAGAGTTCACATTTCCCAAAAAAAAGAAAGAAAAAAAGATGGATGTGGTGAGATACTTGGAGTGACACAGTCTCCGAAGAATACTTTGTGAATTAGTTTGCCTCACTGTTCCTGATCTGAGTAGAGAGAAAGGTGTGTATGTGTGTGTGAGAGAGAGAGAGAGAGATGAAGAGTGGAAATGGAATGAGAGGGAAGGACAGAGGATCCCCGGAGAACTCTTCTTCTCTCCTTCAGATCACATGCTCTTTTCAGCGCAGTTACTTTAACAGATTTTAAACACGCATCCCTCATGCCGGAGTACAGAATACACTGCCAGTCTGCTCCACGTTTACGTCGTTTTCTTGCTCATAATACACATGAAACAGAAAATCACGCTGCGCTGAAAAGTGTCAGACTAAAAGTACTGTTCAGAAGGCATTTGATCAACAGCAGAGGATACGAAAGCTCCAGGAAACCTTAAACCGTCATGTGCTTTCTAATGAAGTCGACGCTAGGGACGGGAATCACCAGGGACCAGACGATACTATTTCATCACGATACCACGATACTGATTCAGTTTGTATTGAGATTTCATAAATATCCTGATGATTTTGTTTTTCAGATTTTATTACGATTCTAAACAAATTTATATATATATAAATCACTCATACCACAGGATGCTGTGCTTGTGCTGTGTGAACAGATTAGAGCTTGCAACCTGCAGACTCATAAAGGAACAGCAACATTTTACCACCTCAAATGCAAACATATATAAATTAGGGCTGTCAATATTAACGCATTTGATTAATCTAGAAATGTAACGCATTATTCTTTTTTAACAGAAATTAATCATATGATCAAGTTTGATCCTAACGGCTTTCCATAATCGCAGCGTGGTTACCCGGTTGTGTGTGATAACAGCATGTTTAATGCGAATTATAATAAGATGACTGAGGAAACATCACCAGGTGTGCTGAATGTTCTATCATAAAAAAGCTAGGAAGTTTGGATGGAGCCGATGTTGTGTGCTCATGCTACCTTCAAGGGGAACTATTTTTACAAGAAATATTAACTGTAAGATGTGGGAGTGGTGGCTCAGGAGCCTGAGGCTCTAGGTTGTTGATTCCCGGATCTAAGCGTTTGAGCCCCACTGTCAGGGGGTTGCCGTGCCCCATATTACACCCAGCCACTGCATTCAAAATATTTTAACATTTGTTAAATGTTAATGCTTGAGATATTATAAAGCTACGTAATCTGTTCTAACCAGTTTGTCATGCATTTCTTTATTCCAATACTGCACGTTCATAATACATCTGAGTATTTTTGAATTGTGATTAACTGTGATTAATCACAGACTATGACAGATTAACAGCACTAATATAAGCACCACAAATTGTCACATGAAAGGATCACAATAAATAACCGAATTAATTTTTTCGCTATCTCTAGTTAATGCTGATTCTATGACCACGATTAGCTATTTTTCAACTCCCGTGTGGGTAACCTTCACCACATTTCCTCTCTTTTAATGTAAAGTTTTAACCCTTTTGAACAACCACAAGACATCATTTCATCCCACACTGGTTTTCATAAAAACATGCAGAGATTTCTAAACAGTCTCTTGTCATCCACAATGAAAGCAAGACTAATCTACCAAAAAGCAAACATGTAAAGCTAATCTAATAGCTAAGTAGTAGTATTAAATAGTAAGTAAAATCTAGCGAAACTAGCAAAATCTAACATGGTGAGCAAACTAGCAAGCAAAATGAAACCTAGAGAGTGAAATTAAGCTAACGTAATAAGCAAAGGACAGCTAGCATGAGAAAGGAAATTAGCAAGCGAGTGCAAGCCTGTGAGTAAAAAAAAAAAAAATAGCAGGTGAATGCTAACCTAGCAAAAGCAAAAATAACAAGTAAACTAGTAAAACATAACTGTACTGTAAGTGAAAGAAACTTGTGAGAAATGAGTAAGTAAGTTGAGTAAATGCTAATTTAAGAAAGAAAAATAAAACCTAATCAATAAAAGTAAAAAGCAGGAAGTGAAAAGCTAACTTAGCAAAAATCTAAGGGGCAAACTAGTAAAGATAACTATAAGAGAAATGTCTAAAGAGTGAAAGCAAATCGGCCAGTGAAAGCTACCCTAGCATTACACTAACTTTGTGAACAAAAGCACACTAGTGAGTATAAGCTAATCGGCAAGACAAGGGAAGTGAGAGCCAAAGCAAACCTGTGGGTGATAGAAAGCTAATCTTGTGAGCGAAAGCTAATTAGCAAAAGAAATCTATCTAGTCAGTAAAACAAAGTCAAGATTCTAAGTAAAGCCTTAGTGAAACCTGGTATAGCAAAAGCTAGCACAATAGTCAAAAAGGAGCTAACTTACTGAATGGAATGAAACTAGCGAGTGGATACAAACCTGGGGTCAAAGCTAATCTAGTGAGTGAAGCCACACTAGCAACTGTGAGCTAACTGAGCGAGTTTAAGTTCACTGTGATGCTGGTTCAGGTTTAGAAAAAGGACATTTTTCAATAAATGTAACTTTATTACAGTTTTTTTTCCAATTTGTTTTATGCTGTGACCAAATATATACGTGAGTAAATTTTTCACATATCTGTACTTTACGTGAGCAGTTTTATTAGAACATACCTTTTACTTTTGCTCGAAAGTATAGCAAATATCTATACTCCTACTTAACTACATTTTGGCATGGTGTTGCGTTACCTAACCTCGGGAGAATTTAGACCTAATAACATAGCAGGTGTTTAAAATCAGAAGCGGCGCTTTGTTGTTGATCCATATAGACAATGATGGATCCAATATGTTTACAATCAGAGAGATTTTTAAAATGAAAAAGCTCTTTACTTTTGATACTTAAAGTTTTGATACTTTAAGGTGAGTACTTTTACTCAAGTACACAAGTAAATGGAGGATTTTTACTTATACTTCAATAATATTTGCCCTAGGGAATCTCTACTTTTACTCAAGTACAGTATTCAAGCACTTTGAAGTACAACTATTCTGGTTGTGACTGAGAAACAGTTTAAAGATATTTTAGGAATCAAACTCCTAAATGCATCAGATATTAAAATTGCAAACTGTCACCGCTGAAATGAAACTACACTTGGCGGAAGTCAGAAGCGCTCTTTGATTGATGTGAATGGTTTGTTGTGTCTTGTTAAGCTCAGAAACACATCCATTACACACACCTACACCACAGCGCTGCTGAATTCTCAAATCCGAACGGTCAGAAGGCGTTGATTCATTTTCGAAAAAAAAAACAACAACTCTGACAGTAGTGCGACTGCAAATCACAGGTTTATATTAATGATTTGTGGTTTGTATAGTGACGGCTCATTCGCAGGTATTTGTATTTGTAAGGATGACGACAGATATAGCCTATGAATAATAACTTTAAGAGAAAGAGGAATAAGAAGCTGATGGAACGGATGTTTATCGTTGTTGTTATGTAAATGTGAACGGGAATGTACTTCTTTCTAAAACAATAAATGTAACTGTTAATGTTAAAGGAATACAAAATATGAGTTTTTTTCCCCCAATAATGTATTATTATAGTTGTTTCCAAATTAATGAGGTGAAAGAAGAATAAAACATGAATCAACATCAGACTGGGAATAGTAACCTTGACAACGCTCTGTTACTTGACGTTTACTTCAATCTGAATCCATTCTGATTAGAGCTTTGATTGTAACTGTTTGCACGGACACTGATCCAATAAAATGTACAATTTAATGCTCAAAGCATCTAACCAGAATATAACTTTTCTGACATTTGCAAAGTGGTCCTGCTCAATGTGACATGTCACTTTGAGGTAAGGTTATGCTTCCTGTTTTTTCTCATAAATCCTACCTTATGGGTTATGATTGGTTAGATGCTTTACTGCATGTGAACTGTGAGCCAATCAGAGCTTCTTATTCAGCCAGCCAGATTCCCAGTGGATGGAAGTCTATAGTAAAAGCTGGCGAGAGAGATTTGTTTGTTCTCACTGAGTTTAACAATAAGGAAATATCCTTTCTGGAAACTCTTCATGTTACCTTATGTTTCCCCACATGGGGCAAATGTTTAGAAAGATTGGATTTATTCCAACAAGAGAGAAACGATCAGATCAAGTGTTTACTTGGCTAATATTTATCTATTGAACGGATTATCAAAGGATTACTTTCCTCTAAGAGCACAACACAAAGTGTGTTACTCTTCACTTATTTGTCAGACACTTTGTTCCAACCTTCTGATCACTAGGACAAAACGTCAGCTCTTAGCAGGTTCTATACCAACATTCAAACTCAGATCTCCACTTAATGACATGTGAAGTCTTCTGTTTTCCAGAGATGCTGAATTTCTGTCCAGGCCTTGACATCCCTCGCGACATCAGAATAAATTCTAAAGGTGTGAGGCATTCTGCTTCAAGGACGGATTCGACCCAATTTCTGTTTGAACTCCTTTGATTGGAAGTTTAAAAGGCTGTTTGAAGCATGTGTAAGCTCTGCTGAGAACCCCCAGGGCCGGAGGAGCTATGTGACTGGAATTCTGTCATTTTAGCCAAGGTTACGTGCTTCTGAACCGCAGATTTGCATTGCTAATGGAGCGCTTGGCCACGTCAGGAGTCACAGCCGCTTTGTTCTGTCGCAGTGAGCACAAAGACATTTAAAGAAAGTGTAGTGGCCGAATTGTGACTCTAAAAATCCTGGATTGTTATGCATTTATTATTATTTTTTCTTTTTACAGGAAATACCATAACACGAAGAGTGCATAGTTATGTAAGAGCGGTTTGTTAATCTGGACCTGTTGAAGAACCCCGAAAGTTTAAGGGGTTAAGGATCAATGTTAAGTTTGATTATATTACAATTAAATACTTTTTGAAAAGAAATACAAATAATAGGACTCTATCTAAAGTTGTTAGTTTTAGCTCTCTAAAAATAATGATCTCTAAATACTTCATGAGAATTAAAATATAAAAGAAGCATTATATTTTTTATTTTACTGTTAAATAAAAAAAAAAATAAGATGAAAAATGGTTACATTTAAAGTTGCATTAGGTTAAGGATAGAAAATTATAGTTATAGAGTTATAAATCAGTTTTAAATAATAAAAAATAGATAGAACTTATATATATATATAAATGTTTAAAAACAGAGATCTTTAAAAAATAAGGATTATTAACTTCAGTTATATAATATATATATAACTTTTGAACATTAAAAAACATTTTCAACATTGATTAGATTTTTTATGAATATTTTAGATATTTTAAAAATGATAAAAACAATCATATTTGTATTAGCGTTATATCATTAAAATTATTATTTAAATAATAAGGATTATAATGTATTAAGTTTTCTTTTTAAAAAGTTCTTGAAAAAGAGCAAGAATCTTAAAAAAATTAGTGCCTTTGAAACATAATATTTATGCTGTATTATGGTAATGTTAGACCATTGGAAAGATAATAGTTAAATAGAATTATTCAACATATAAATTGCTATAACTTAAATAAGAAGAAGATTGTGATTTCATAACAGGCTCTCAGACAGAGCTAGCAAGCTCAGTTGTTTATCTCGGTAATCCTCTATAAAAATGGACATTACTGTTGCATCATGTTACATTTGTCATTACGTTCCTCAGATAGTACATTACCATTATTTGTGGGGAAATAAGTGCATATTCAGAGATCGGGTCAAAGTTGACCAGTGTGCAACCCATTCCTGAATTCAGTCTTTTATCAGACGATTTGAGTGACGGAGGTAAGCTATGTAATCCGTTAAATACAGTCGTTGTCGGAAAAGTGCAGCGTTCAAATTCAAATTGGACTTGTGGATTTCTGCTGGCTCGATAATAGCCATCCACAGGCGTCTCTGGTCAGTCTGAGCTCGCTGGGGTTTCTTTATTAGCAAGGTAAAAGCCAAGCCTGAGCGAGGGAGCAAGCAGTGCAGCAGTTTTTTTTTTCACCCTGTCTGATCTCATCAGCTGCCAAAGGAAATATAAATCTCCCGGGATGTCGAGTGTCCTGCACGGAAATGGTGTACTGCTGTTCTGCTATTAGGCATTTTCATTTAGCTGACACCTCCTATACGGGCACTCGGAGTGGCATACATTTGTTTTACTGCTGTCAGCAATTGATCTCTCTCTCTTTCTCGCTCTCTCTCACTCTCTCGCTCTCTTGGACTTTGCCCTCAAGACAAATGTGCTCCACTTTCTCTGGGTCTGTTAGTTCACCCGCAGCACTTCACACTCTTCTCATGGCTTTCTTTGAAACATCAAAAAAGATATTGCCGCTTTTTAATCCTGAGGTCGAGTGTGTAGCAGCATATAGGAGTGTGTAGGAGCATGTACTGTACCTATAGCATTTGTAGGCAGGGATTCATCTTTGAGGTTCTCGTCCCATTCATGCAGCTGCTTCTTAACTCGGCTCATTAGAGTCTCCTGCATGTCACACATATACACATACTATAATCACAAACTAAATAAAATACAAGTTCTACAAAGTTTATTAAAAAACACCCCTGAAATTGGAGATTTTTGAATAACTTACAAATTGACTTATACACACATGGATAAAATATTTTTAAAATATATACTTAATAATAGTTAAATAGTTCAAATTCCACAGACTCATCTTCCAATTAAATGCTTATTACAATATATAAGCCCCGCCCATGTGGGGCGTGTCTCGTTTTACAGTGCTAACTTTTCAAGTTGTAAGTCATTCCGAACAATATCCCTGTGTTTTTAAAAAAAAAAAATTATGATCATTTAGAAAAAAGAGAGGAGTTTGTTTCTGCGAGTTGCCGGTTATGAGCCCATTTTTTTGGTGTATAAAAACTCACCGAGTCGTACAAGGCGTAAACCCAGGAGGGCCATCGTGTCATACTCGCAGGATACAGCTTCTTCTAAAAGAGAGAGGGAGAGAGAAAGGAAACATTTTAGAGTCTCAGTCTTAAATGATCTCACAGATAGAATATCACGCTTCGTGTACAGTATTCTTTCGTTACCCGTTTGTAGGTGTGGCAGCGTTGTGCTTGGCTCTGTGGGGGCGTGGGTCTGGCGTCTGGAACATGTTTGTGTAAGCGAGGCGAGAGCTGCACTGCACTCAAAGGGTCCTGCAGAATCCTTTCTGGCAAAATCTGCACCTTGGCCTGACGAATCCTAAAAATAAACTGATATAATCAGTGATTCATGGTGTGATCTAGGATTTTCAGCTAGGTGGCACTGTTAAGTAAGTCTCACCCGTCCGCCTGTGTGCGAATGTCATGCACTTTAAAGCGCTGCCGCCCGATCGCTTTGATTTTCACCGTCTCTATGCCATACTCCTGCTCCTCACGAAAGGCGTAGATCTCCGCCGTCGTCCCGAACTTCGCCTGCACCTCTCCCCCGGCAGCGTCCGGACTGCAGAGAAGTGTTTATCAGCTCAGTGAATCGTTACTCGGGAGTGTGACGGGTTTTAGCTACATTCACACAGACAATGTTCCCTCAATCTAATTTACAAGCACTGAATCAGAATACATGAGGGGTGTTTAAGTCAAACCGGGACATCGCGTAGAAGCAACTGATATTTACAAAATACTTTGTAGATAAACACATTTGTTCTGTGATGGTTCTGGGTGATTAATACTTAGCATGGTACTCCCGTCTTTCGCGTCTCTCTGCCAAACACGTTTTAAACACAACCCAATCCTAGAAAAACAAAGCTACCTGCATACACAATTCTTTTTTTTATTTTTTTTACTTTTTTCATAACCTCACAATAGTTTTTGGGTTCACCTGCAAACCTTGCCTTAGCCTCTACACACATTTATTAAATTTTACTTAGAAGATGGATTAAATGACAGATGGATAGACAGGTAAATACACTGATGAAAGGATGCATAGATGGATAGATGTATTGAGGCACAGATAGATAAATGAATGGGGGATGGAAAAAAGGAAATACACATACATGAGTGGACAGATGAATGCATGGATAGATTGAGGGATAGAAGGATAGATACATTGATGGATGAATGCATAGATGGATAGATAGATGAAAGGGAGATGGATGGATGCATGCATGAAGATGCACATGAATACGTGGATGGATGCATGGATGGATGGACAGATAGATGATGGATAGATTGAGGGACAGGTAGATGGATGTATCGATATATGGATACATGCATGGAAAGATAAAAAAAATAAATAGATAGACTGACAGATGAATAAATGGATGAATGCATGGCTATATGAATCAGACGGACCAATCAGATGGACCAATAGGCAGTTGGATAGATAAACAGATGGTTGGATGGATGGATAGATGAAAGAGTAGACAGAAGCATAAACGCAGGGATGAACACATGACTCTATCAGTTACCTGTTTGCCAGTACGGCGAAGGTGCGGTCGTGGCTGACCAGGTTGCGGAACATGCTGACCTCCTGTGGTCTGAAGAGCTGCAGCGGCAGTGTCTGGCCTGGGATCAGGATGAGTGTGGCGTGTGGGAGGACGGGGATACTCTGTACGCTGTCGTCGTCGTGAAGAGTGCGCCCGTGGAACTCCTCCATGTCGGAACCCAGGTACTAACAAATATAAAAAAATAAAATAAAAAAAAAAACATGAGAAATGAGTGATGACGTCATCAGCGTGCACCTTCCGTTCTCTCTCTAAGGATTGTATAATGCTTTTCTTTGTGAGAATACTGAATGGCACATTTATTTGTGGAGTGTTAGTGATGATTGAGATCTCACAGCGTGCGAGGTGGGCAGGCTGGGATCGAAGTTGATGATGCTCGGTTTTTCCACGCCCTCGCTGTCCAGGTCCTCAGTTTCCATCTCGTCTTCTTCCACCTCATCCTCATTTTCTACAGAAACGGATAGCAGATAGAAGTAGCCCATTTTTATAGTTTTTTTTTTGTTTTTAACTCCAATTTAAGCAAAACGTAAACATTGTGAGATACGGGGCTGTATCAAAAAGTTTCGAGATTAGTTATCATCACAAGCTTTGTGTTTTCGCTGTATGACCTCCCTCGGGCACCTTAAAACCTGGCAGAGAATTCGTTGTTGACGGTCCGGGCCCTGGGGACGAATTCTCAATGCGCAATGCCGCGAATGTCGAAAAAGACGATGAGCATGCACTCGGTGGAGCTGTGGACCTGCCGCGCTTTTTTCGTTCGTGGAAATTATACTGCTGTGTAGACTGTTGCTTCGTCTCAGGATCATACCCGTACACCCAAGTTTCATCCCATGTAATGATCCTCGATATGAAGGACGGGTCATCCATGGCACGCTGTTTTGTCAGACTTCGACGCAATGTTCCTTCTGCTCCTGGGGTCAGCAGCCTGGGGACGAACTTGGTAGCAACTCAGCATGTGTTTAAATCACACATGAGGATCGTCTGGATTGCTCCGTATGACGATGGCGGCAATGTTGTGGGTTGTTCTCCAACGACCATCATGCACAAGTTAGTAAACGGTTTAGACATTTTCGGGCGTTGAGCTCGTTGAAGCTTGATCTTTCTGATCTCTCGCTGTCTTCCAGTGATGTCCTTCCGCTGTTGAAATGCACATGCCACTCAGAACACCTTTAAACGACTCATTGCAGCATCAGCGTAAACTTGACGAATCATGTCAGACGTCTATGTGGCAGATTTGCCCAGTTTTACGCAGAATTTCACGTTCGCTGTCCACGTGGCTGTGCGCACAGCCTTGGTGTGCAACTAGTCTCGAATCTTTTCGACACCACCTCGTATGAGGAAAGGGGCGGGACTTCCAGCGTGAGGTGCAGCTGTCAATCATTCCAGACTCTGACGCTGATTGGTTGTTGCGTTTATAATTGATGGGGGGGGAACAAACCAGAGCGTGTTTGTTGTTGTGTAAAAATACATGTCACTCTCTGGCAAACATGAATATAATTCGTTCACCTGTAATTTGTTTTGAATCAGTGCTTTCATTTCAACCCGTGAAACGTCTGCGCAGCTCACAAACAGGCCGGAAGTGTTTCAGCTCGTGCTCTCGCGCTCGCTCTTATTCTTCAGATTACACTGAACACTCAGCTAAACACTCACCCGGTACGAGCTGCAGCTGATTCCCCATGTCGTCGTTAAAGTTGTTGTTGTCAGCTCCTTCTCTCTCATCAGCCATGGCCGTGTGTTTACACCATGATTACTGCCCCAAAACACAAGCAGCCTGAGTGCAGGCGCGGAGAAGAAGCGCAGAAAGCCGGCGCGCCCTCTGCTGTCCGGAGGAGGAACTACAGCGCGCGGTTCCCAGGTACAAACAAACCATATACACATTCATATATATCTTTAAAGCATAATCATTATTACTTAATAACTTATGAATCGCTTTTAAATTACACACACTTGATATATTTGTCGTCTAGGTTGTAAAACGTTTTTTTTTTTTTTTAAATGTTTTGGGGGATTCCTTTGTTTGTATTTCATGCTATAAATAGACTACACAGGGATTTCTTCAGTGATTTGTTCTTTCATATTCCTCCTTCTTCAAAACTAATGTGGATAAATTCTAAACATACACCTATAATATAAATAATACAAAGTAAAATATTTGTTTTTTTTTCTTTGTTAAAATAATCTAAAATCTTACATTGTCAAAAAACAAAATGTCTGAATTCTGTTGTGTTTTAAGCATTAAAAGAAAGAAATGAACATTTGAAACAACTCATATGTACACAGCTTTAAAAAAAATCAGTTGTACCATAATATCTCTAAAACCTCAGAAAGCACTTATATATTTTATACACTTGAGGCTACTATGTAGTAAAATGTTTGTTTTTAGGGTTTTTTTTTGTTTTGCTTGCTTTAATACTACAATTAGACTACACAGTGTTTTTTTACCTTTAAATATTCATCCTTATTCAGAACAACAATAAATTCAAACGTCAATAAATTCTAAAGATACGCCTATAAACATAATTACTTTTTTTTGGTAAAATAATCTAAGATTTACTCTAAAACCATACAAGACAAAAAAGTCAGACTTCAATTTTGTGTTTTAAAATAAAAAAGGACATTATAAACAATTAATATATGTACCCATCTTTAAAAAGTCTGAATTATAACTTAATACCACTAAATAAAACCTCAGAAATCACTTTTGTATTTCACATT
>JAOVVA010000024.1:16520860-16531506 GCA_028565275.1 Leiocassis micropogon
TATATACACACACACACAAACAACCAGTCAAAAGTTTGGACACCCCATGGTCTTTCCTGATTTTTATTTTATTCTACAGTGTAAAACATTGCTGAAGGCATCCAAAATGTTCAATAATCTCTTTTGAACAGTTGACATTGAGATGCGTCTGCTACTTATGCACAGTTAAGCCTTTATAACGGCTCTAACTAAGGTGCTGCTTGTTAATTGTTGATTTCTTAATTGCTTAATTACTTAATTCCATGTGTTATTCCATAGTTTTATCCAAACTTATATAAACATTGGAGCAAATGCTTGAGCAAAGAAAACAGGTTGTCGGTGCTGAATAAATGATTAGATTGTTAAATAAGTAGGGTTTATATGTCATATTCATGGTTTATTTATTTATTTTTTAATTCAAAGTTTAGCATTTCTCCATGTATGAGTTGAATTATTTATTTTTTTTCACTTGGATTTTGCCCAATGACCAAGAGCATTAGATAAAGCCATGCCTGCCTAGGATCTGACTCCTAACTAACTGCCTCAGCCCATTTCAAATCTTTCTTTTTTTTCCCCTCTCTGTCTTTTCAAGATTGGCATTCCTGATTCGGCCGTGATCAACATCCACTTCTCCTCATCAATCACCGCTGCTCCTCGCCTCCACTGCCTTTCCACAGAGAGAACAAACTCCAGAGCAAACCGTTCATTGCTGGATATCTTGTGCCTCTTTGTCACCCCACATCGACTTTTTCTCACCCTTCGTTTTTCTTCTCCGGCCCACACCATGAGCACGGGGAGCCGTGGGGTCTGGAGTGGACTGACAGCTGTCAGCATGTTGGTACTGGTCCAGTGGGCAGGCAGCTGCTGGTCCATGACGCTGAACTCGGTTCCTCTGAGTCCGATAACAGACGCATCGCTCAGAATCAAAGATGAGGACCTGGTACTCCACAGACACAAGAGGAACTGGGTGTGGAACCAGTTCTTTGTCCTGGAGGAGTACACAGGAGATGACCCTCTCTACGTTGGCAAGGTAGGTCAGCTATGAATCGGCAAATCTGCATGAGAGCAACAGAAATGTTAAACCTAGAAACATTAACCATTTCTTAAACCCTTAAAGGTTCCCTGTAGAATCGTACAATAATGTTTTCTACTTTCTAAAGCTTCCACATAAACTTGAGGAAGCCATAACATTCATATTCAATGTTCAATTATTGAACAGACGTGAATTGCTCCTATTGATCAATTTAGGGAACATAAGCAGCGAGCTATTCTGTAGCTAATATCTAGTTAGAGGCTCTTTTCTGATGAGTTAAATGTAAAATAGCTCCTAGCTTTTCAGTACTCTTCTGTTCATTAGGAATATTTCTGATTACAGTTTTAAAAAAAACGCTTAAATAACTTTGTCTGTGCAGAATATGTATGTTAGCAAACAATAATTATGCTAGTCTAGTGCTAAATATTATGCTAGTGCTTTTTTCCCCCCACAGAATTACTAAATTCCATCAGTTTGGTAACATTGTTTGTTTACTTCTGTTAAATGGTCATTTTTTGAAAAACAAATTTGAAAACGTTAGAACATGGGACCTAGCTAACTATAAATAAGAACATAACAGCTATCTAGCTATAAATTAGAAAGAAAGCGTTAGCTATCAATAATATAAAACAAGTGGCCCAGCTATTTCTAACTTAGATCAAGGGAGCTTACTATCTATAAATTACTGCAGGAGTGCTAGTTATTAAAGCAAGAAAGCTAGCTACAAATTAGAACAAGAGCGCTACAGTAGCTAGCTGGAAATGGAGCTAATGGTTCTATTCTGAATGGCCTGCTATGAGGAAGAAACATGTAACAAATGTTATTTTTTTTTGTCTAGTTTGGGATATTTATGATCATGGATTGGCAATAGATGTTTTTTTTCTAGGTTGTGTAGTGCTTTCTAGATAAAGCACGGATTTACCTGTGCGTCATTAATACAATATGCATCAAATTACTTTACTAGTACTGTAAAGTATTGAAATGAAAAGACAAACAATATTACCTTGTTTTCATCTGTGAGTTTATTTCCCCTGAAGGAAACTAACATACACACTTAGCGTGTTGATTGACCACAGTATGTGTAATGTTCGGTGTGTGTGCACCACATCGCTGTAGTCAGTGTTCATATCGTTCACGCAGATTCTCAAACATATACTGGAACAAAGGTTGCTGCAGACTCCTGCAAAAGGAGACGATTTGCTCGTGTAATATTGACACAGTACACAACCACAAGGGTGAAATTTCGTAACAATAGACCACATTACTGTCTTACTCGGTGCCGTCTTATTAAATCGTCTCTGAATTTGTTGAAAGATTCATTCAAATCAATTTTATTTGTACAGCTCTTTTAACAAAAAAAAAAGATCCATTTTCATTACCGACTGCACAACACAACTTCCTTTTCACTACTGGAAACACGTGCGGCTGGAGCTACGCCCCGTCGACGAACGCACATGCGTGTTCGAGAGGCTCGAGTTTCAGTACTGTATATTTTGGCGCATATCTTAGCTAGCTTGTCGCTTACATTTTCATTACTCATTTTTCCAATAATGAATTACCGACAGCTTTTTCTTAGATTTGAATGTAGAAAGTAACACTGTGATGGAAGAGTAAAGAACTAGCAGCAAGGATGTGCTAGTCGGGGTGCTCTATAATGAACTGAACAGATATCAAATACTTGTATACCAAAACACTACTGGGTAATATTTTTATTACTGCTCTGTGCAATTGTTATATTTCTATTTACAAATGAGTAAAATTTAATCCCAATTAAAGCCACTCTGTCAAAAGAGGATATGCTAGGTAATGTAGCATTGTCAGGGCAAAGCACTGAACTTAATAATATTCAGGAGTTTAAGTAGTTCACTGTGAGCCAGCGTGACGAGCCTCATCTATCCCGGAATCATTTTCTACTCACTAATATTTTCGTGTTTTTTTTTTTTTTTTCATAGTCAAATATTTCTATGATTGATTTAGCTAGTGTCAGGGCAAAATGCTACATTAACAATGCTACATTGCCTAGCTACAGTACATTTAACTAGCTATATCTGACCACTTTTAAAGGTTAGCTATTGTATAGACAATATTCTCTCTTACTGTTACTGATCGGTGTTCTCTGATAAGCAAAACTTTTTCAAATGTGAGCTAATGTCTAGCATCTATTTTCTATATAGCTTTGTGTGTATGGTCACATTTTATTATCCTAACAGTGTGCTAAAAAAGTTAGCTATGGGAATGAGGGATGCATCGTTAATGATGCGTATCTATTCCATAGAACACTACCTAATCTACCTAAACCCGTACTCGTAAATGTGTTCTGATACTATTGCACCGATACCATTTTACTGCAGAGCCGGATGTTCACGACGCAGCCCGTAGGTGCAGCAAACCCCCCCCCCCACACACACACACTCCTTCAATCCCTCAAACTAATCCTTAAAACAGAAAAGAAATATCCCGAAGATCCACATTCAGTATTAACTTTATTCATAGCGCAGTTTGATGTTGAAATACAGTGTACAAGTTGTTTGCCTCGAGACTAGAGCGGCACAAAAATAAATCCTGTGATACTGCAACAGTTCGGTGTCGAACCTGTACCAAAAATGGAGTCTTTTTTTTTTTTTTTTTTACTCTGATGTCTGTCACATTTTTCACCCCATCCATCACAACCTAGCGGAGGCTCGATACATTTAGACTCCTACGTGTGTCTGGAGAAAAAAATGAGTTTCATAGCTCAGGTATGAGTCAAAGTCGAAGATATTGTTTCTGACATCTACATTTGCTGTTTTGACTCACGCCTCAGGCCATCCATCAGAGCCTGTTCTGAAATCTGAAGTCAGTGAAGGTGCCCAGTAAAAGAAAAAAAGAAAAAAAAAAAAGGAAAAGAAAGACACATTTATTTGGGCGCTGTGTGTGTATGTGTGTGTGTGTGTGTGTGTGTGTGTGTGTGTGTGTGTGTGTGTGTGCTAAAGACTTTCTTTTTGGAATCACAGTACCTCAGAATCTTAGATAACCAGAACTGCTGATATCAGTGTGCTTTCTAAATACATGACATAAGTTAGTTTGCACATTACAAGACCAGAATATAAAGAAAAACAAAAATTTAAAGGTCCCATATTCTACTATTTGTTTAACAAGCAAACTCGTGTCTCAGAGCTCCCGTAAAGTGTGTGTTAATGCTCCAGCTGAAATACCCCACAGAAACACTTTTTTTTTTTTTTTAATACTTCAAGCTGCCTTTATTTCACATCTCTTTCAGTGTGTATGTAAATGAGATACTGCTGAACAACAAACCCGAGGGAGGCGTGTCTACTTATATAAGGTCACAGTAGTGGGAAAAGAATCAACGTGTTCAAGCTCTGGCATTTACATAAATGGAAAAGGGAGAAAAATAGGGAATTATTTATTTGTTTGTTTGTTTATTTATTTATTAATTGTTGCTTGTTGTTGTTTTTAAATGCACACAGGAGAATCTGAATGCCCAGACACGACTACAAAGCGGATTTTGGATAATTCGTTACCTTTCAATCCTAAAAGAAAGTCTAAAAATGATGGACATATTCTTATACCCGTTTTAGGTGTGGAAATGTGATAATGTGTGAGAGTATTGAAAGCAGAAGATTATGTGTGAGGCGAGTCACTGGAAATATGGCATGTCTCACATGTAATCTGTTGATAATGATAAGGATTAAAGCACTGTGTGTCATGCTGAAATAGGAAAACAATCAGTCAACACCAAATCAATAAATCAACACGGCAAATAGAAATTTGTATTAATTAAAGAAAGATGTTGTACAGTAGGTTTTCTTTTTTTGTTGTTGTTGTTGTAAAGTTTATAGTTAAGTAACATAACATTGTTAAATGGCCATGAAGCGAGTTATTTCTCATTTTTTATCACCATGGACAGTCGATTTCTCTGTTTTTACTGATAATAAGAATTAAAGGCATACACTTTTTGTATACATTCACTGTTATGAATTTAAATTCAAATTTTTATCCTTTACATAGACAACCATACTCAGTATAACATGAGATGAAATGCTTATCCGACTGTCCGTGACGTAAAATAGAAAAAATACTCGGAAAATAGAATAACACAACAAATGAGAAATTTATGCTGAAAAATACACTCACTCACTCATCTTCTATACCGCTTTATCCTGTATTCAGGGTCACGGGGACCTGGAGCCTATCCCAGAAGGCTTAGAGCACACACACACACTTATTCACACACTCAATTTTAGGACGCCAATCAGCCTAATCTGCATGTCTTTGGACTTTGTGAGGAAACTGGAGTACGCGAAGAAAACCCACCAAGCACAGGGTGAACATGCAAACTCCATGCACACAGACTTTGATGCGGGAATCGAACCCGGAACCTGGAGGTGCAAGGTGACAGTGCTAACCACTGCCTAAGCCACCGTTGCGTCTTAAACTGGAAAATAAATAATGAAATAAAATAGAATTAAAGTAGTCATTTAAATAGCACAGAACCATAATTTATATATAAAAAATAAAGTGTGAACTGTGAAAAGTATTAATGTGTAGAAAATATAGTGTGGAATATGACAGCAGCAGCAGAATGGAATAATAAAATAAAAAAAAGCTCAAGATATTCATCTAATGCGCAAATGAGCAGAGTGGGAAAAAAAAATGTTCATTTACAGCCTTCATTTAGTCTTATTCAGAAATGCAAAGAAGTAAGTCGCTGGAAATATCGTAATGATCGAGGTGAGAGCATACGAACGCCACCATGGCATCATCCTGTGAACGATTTAGGGGCGTGTCCAAAATGAGGATATAAAGTATTTTTGTAATTCTGTATTACAAACCTGGAACTACATGGTTAATTTAATACCAGGATACTGGGAACAAACCCAACCCTGGGTTGTACCCTAGTTATATTACCTCGAACTCATACGCATGAAGGCAGCAGGGTCTGTTTTAGGCCACGCCTACTTTTATGTTTCCATTTTCTTTTAAGATTAGTACAGAACAGATACAGATGCTGTTTTCATGTTTCAGTCCTGTTGTGTAAAGTTATTATTAGAAAGCCTGCGTATTATTAATTAGAGCTGCTGTTATAGAAAGCGCATCAACACACACGTCAACACACCAATCAGGACCGAGCCCTGTTTAGTAAACCAGTGATATCACGATAATATGCAAAGACTCCAATCATGTTCAGGCTTTTTTTTTTTTTTTTTAAAGTTCTTTCATTTTATATATATATTTTCAAACATTTCAATTGAGCAGTAAGAGGTGGTCATTATACTTTGAAGTTTGAGCTATGAATAAATTGAGTTCGTCTCTCTTCATTTTGTTCCTCATTAAAGCCGAGACCTCTTGAATATCCGCCTGCAGGAACATTGGATTCTTTTCACTTTTATTATTTTAATATCATAGGATGGGATTCAATAATCCAGTACTGCATTCTGATATCTGAATAGTAACAGAGTAAGATTTGGGCTCGTCTTTAGATTTAATGCGTTTTCCATTATGATGGCTGACACAACACAGATCATACATGTGGGCATAGATGGATGAATAGATAGATGGATAGATATATAGATGAGTGGTCATCAATCATCTCCGCTTTCAGTATCTATGGAGAGGAATGTGTTCTCTGCATCTCTAGATGAAGGTGTTAAATATGCGTTTCGAGCGCCGGGAGATGATCGTCCTCCCGAGGAACTCGTTCATGACTCCGCCGCATGCGTTCCATTTGTGATGTGAATTAGTAATAACGGCCGTTACTTCTCTCCTGCTATTAACAAAGCCTCCTCTAATACAGTATTTGCTTTCCAGAGCCTTGTGCTTGACAGCGGAGTTTGAATGGCGGTACGCTGGTGTGTATGTGTGTGTCTGCGCGCCTACTGTATGTGTGTGTTCTTCCTTCAAAGCCTGGCGCTGCTTTTTAAAGTCAACCTAAAAAAAATGGTGTTTTCAGGATTAAATCCTTTTATGAGAATTCATTTTAGTCAGCAGGCAGATCAAAGGGCAAAGTTGTGACCGCAGCGGTGTCGAGAAAATTCTTCAGAAGTCCCGGAGTTACAATTTAAGTCGGTGTTGTTGCATCATAAACATATAACAGCCAGTAATGTTAGAGTATGCAAATGCGGCTCGGCGGATTGGGAGAAATGGGTGGAGCTTTTTGATGTTCTTAGATGTTCTAAGGTTTTCTGTAACAAGACGTTCATGCCCTGAATTGTTTTATTCCACGGGGAGATGGAATTTTGTAATGTAATAAAAAAAATTGAACATACAGTAAATATATTTTTTGTTTAACCATTTATAGTTACATTTAATGTTGTGGAACGTTTCCTTTCTCTCTCTCTATCTCAATTGAAGTGGAGACTCCTTCCGTAAAAAAAAAAATCTAACTAAATTAAATCTTCTGCTTGCTAACTTTATCATTTCATCAGCTCGTTTATGAAGCATGTCCAGCACAGTGCACCGTTTAGAAGTCATCACCATAGAAACAATAACATGTTCGAGTACATTAGAAATGCAGTATATTAGAATATATATGAAAATTTTACTTTTTAAGAAAAAGCAATTTTTCTTTACAAGATGATTTGACCATGTTTGCCTGTCTGCTGTAATAAGTCCCCAAAAAACATGCCTGTAAATCCAACCTACAGTATTTATCCAAACCCAGGTATTATTAAGCACCAGTGTTAATGGCGTTGCTAAACAACAGCTTGTTTTTTGTCTCATGTATAACAGTTCTAGTTTGCTCCAGACTGTACTGTAGATCTCCTTTAAAAGTGTGTCTCATTGACACTTGCTAGCTCTTGGCTAATGACTGGCTGTGTGTTTAATGAATATCTGACACATTGTTTGATCACGGCTCTTTGATAGCAAGAGGATTTAAAGTCCTGCTCACTCAGATTAAAGGGGATTAGTAAGGATTTGTCACGCAGGAGGAGTCGAAAGATTCGGGATGGTGACAAAAACGGTCATATCGTGTTGTATTTGTGTGATATTATAGGGGGATTTGGAAGCTGTACAAATTTCGCCGCACAGTTGTCATCGCTAAGTTGTTGTTATTTCGTCATTTTGTTCTTTTTTATGTCTGAAAACAAAACGAACCCATCAGGAACCCTAACGCTGGACGAACATGAAAGTAATATAGATATAAAAACATTTTGAAAAGTTTTGAAAAGTTAAAATGAATGAACGAGCCATACGCAACCTCAAGACGAAGAAATTTGAACCTTTATTTAGAGCTATTACTGATTAACATTCATTCGCACGGTGTCCGACCACCTCCACGGTCCCTTAGGTTTGTAAAAGGGTTTAGATTTCTGATCAGATATTGGGACGGACCCAACAGCTTCCCACACACAGCGTGTATCTCATGTCATGCATCTCTTAGTGTTGTGATGATGCCTTTCTCTTTCATTTTCTTTCAGAAATATTACCATGTGGTGCGTCCTAGCTCCTGAATTACTCTACTATAATATAGTGTTTGTGCAGCGTCCAAACTGCATCACGCCTGCATTCACAGGACACATCTGAGCGGGGGGTTGGGGGGGGGGGGGGGCTGTTTTTGTAGTGTTTCAATAAATTGCTTCTGTCATGTATTTTTTTATCATGCTCATTATCTTTGCTCATTATCATGCACATTTACAGTACTAGCATCATCAGCATGCCGCCTAGTGGTCGGAGTTCAAGTCCCGGTTTCCGGTTTTGCATTAAAGTTGTTTTGAAGTCATTTTTACAGCGGTGTCTTAGAGGTATTCGTTCAAAATTATGCCATCATCATGTAGTCAACGTTGTTCTGATGTCATTTCATCAAAGTCATTTAAACTTTCAAACGCAGCTTAATACCGAATGTGTCCCGACGTTGCCAAATGAACATCAAAGCTAACTTTAGTGTGACTTTAGTCCCAATACACAGACTCTAGATAATGTTTGTTTTGCATAATATTTCTCACATAGCTATTAACTTGTACATCGCAAGAAGGCGCACTTGCAGTTTGGGCAGCGTGTGAATATCGGAAATTGTGTTTTTCCAAGACCTGTTTTTAAAGGAGATATAAGCATTTGAACAACTTTGTTGTTTTATGTTTTGTTTGTTTATGGTTTATGTTTTTAGAACTGTTTAATTAAACAAGAACAAAAGTGTGCCTCATTATCATTAATGATTAATTATTAATCAATTGATGTTTAATGATAATTCATCATAATCGGTTATCAACTATAAAATTGATTATTAATTTTTTTAAACTATTGATTACGAACAATGTGTAAAATTTACAAACCTTAGTAGCTAGGAAATAATGCTAAATTGCATAACTAAGTAAACTGTTTAGCAAGTAGGCAAGGAATTAAAAAAAGCAAAACTCCATGACATAACCAACAATATCATGGGGTGAAGGGCGGCACTACAGTGTAGTGGTTAGCCCAGTTGCCTTGCACCTCCGGGGTCTGGGTTCGATTTCCGGCCAGGAGTTTGAATGTTCTCCCCGTGCTTGGTGGGTTTCATCTGCGTACTCCGGTTTTCTCCCACGGTCCAAAGATATGCAGATTCAGCTTGTTGGCGTTCCTAAATTGCCCTTAGTGTGTGTGTGTGAGTGTATGTGTGTGTGTGCCCTGCGATGGATTGGCATCCTGTCCAGGGTGTCCCCCGCCTTGTGCCCTAAGTCTCCTGCGATAGGCTCCAGGTCCCCGCGACCCTGAATACAGGATAAAGCGGTATAGAAGATGAGCGAGTGAGTGATCATGGGGTGATGAACTGTACTTGATTGATTGTTTTTTTTCTTTTTCTTTTGTAAAAGTCCTGAAGTGGTTTATTAATTAATAAACGGCACATTACTTGACAGAATTTAGTTTTATCGGCTGAGTAATCTTTGACTTTAAAATCAATCAGTTGCCCGAATTTTGTTATGCTAACCAGCTTCTAGCGTAGATAAGTTAGCTTCAAATAGCCACATTCCTCCTGTAGCTTTATCCAGCATTACTCATACCTCTTTTTTCGATAGTGATCATTGGTATAAGGCTTTTGTTTAAAAAAAAAAATCTACATTACACATGCAGAAAGTTCGGAGCGTTAAAGTCTTAAGCTAATGCATCACATTTCAACAGTGAAGAATAATAATTTCCGGTTGCTAGCGGGGGTCACATTAGAGCTGAATTAAAGCACAAAGACCTTGAGAGATGATCTGAATACATCAGGTACCTGTCAGACGCGCGCACATACACACACACACACACACACACACACACACACACACACATTGCCAGACTGGATTTTATGAGGATCTGACTCATATTCATTCGACTCGAAACCAGGAAAGACCGAAGTGTGTGTCGGTGTGGAATCATAATGAGCAGAATCATGTGCACGCTCTGCCCTGCGACTCTCTCTCTCTCTCTCTCTCTCTCTCTCTCTCTCTCGCTCTCTCTCACACCACAAACACACACACACACACACCAATCTGTCTCTTGGTCTCATTGCTTCTCTCATTCACACGTGGTCTGTTGTTTACTGTCTATTGCACACACACACACACACACACACACACATCACACACACACACACACACACCCCTTGCCATGCACACTCACACACATACATATTTGTTCTCTCCTACGCTTGCTTAATCTCTTGAACTCTTACACAAAC
>JAOVVA010000024.1:16572528-16585035 GCA_028565275.1 Leiocassis micropogon
TCAGACAGAAATCAGTTTTGACATAATTTTGACAGCCCTAATTTTTTACAGCTTCTCTGTAAGAAGCAATGAAGTTATATCTAGGACACTACAACAAACTACTACGAAGGGCTCTGAGTGAAAGCCTTTTTACAGGTTTAGAACTCCTAATTATCCAATAAAGACTTAAAGACTTAAGGAACCTTTGATGTACCTTTTGTTCTTTTTTAAACAGATTTCAGATTTCCTGCTGTAAGGTATTGTTCTCAGTTTATTTGTCATCTTTAACGCGATCATGACCGATTTAACCGAGTGTCGTCCACATACTCTGTCCGTCAGCATGGGCAGTTCTCGGGTGTTTATTAGACTGCACTTTTTCAGTGTATAGATTAATTTTTAGCAAATTTGTTCCCCCAGCATGCGGTAGCAGCACAGAGCAAATAGCAGTGTCTATTGATTAGGGTTTAACTGAGCAGTCTAAGCTCAGGACGGATAAAAGGGTCACTTCATAGCAGGGGAATTAGTCATCAGGCGAAAATGCCAAAACCAACAAAGATCAGGGGAGAAAATTAATTCTGGGTCCAGCAAAGACATTAGTAAAGATCATTGAGCACTATTATGGCTTTCATGAAGGATAATGCAGGATTTTAAAAGGAGATAATCTTATTTTAATTATGGCAAGCCTTCATTTTGGTGATGATTTACAGACTGTCGTTCGTTTAGCAGTCCAGCATGACCTGAGCTTGACCCTTATGGCTGATGATGATGATGATGATGATGAGTACATTGGAGCAAAACCTCATGCTTGATCTTGCCTTTGGATCCAGATAATTCTGTGTATTTTACAGTATTGTAAAGATTGTCACATGATGTTGCAGGTGTCGTGAGGACGGCGCTGCCCAACATGGACCGTGAAGCACGGGACCAGTACCTGCTCGTCATCCAGGCTAAGGACATGGGAGGTCAGATGGGCGGCCTCTCGGGAACCACGTCCGTCACCGTCACCTTAACTGATGTGAACGACAATCCTCCGCGCTTCTCACGAAGTACGGCCCTCATGTTCGCACATCCATGATTTATTTAATGTCGTGACAGACATGATATGTGAAAATAAATTAGGAAAAAATAAATTTCTATTTTATAATGTAAAAGAAATCATGCTTTGTTCTTAATTGTACATAATTAACAAAATACTACACAGAGCTGCGGCGTTAGATCTAACACAACAACAGACGATGATGTTTTTCCCTAGTAGCGTTAGCGTCACATATGTAGCAGGCAGCAGAGGGGGGACGCGGCACAGCCGCCAGATGATAAAAGAAAGCAGAAATAGCATCATCAATAATTGTGTGTGCCTGTGTGTGTGTGTGTGTGTGTGTGTGTGTGTGTGTGTGTGCAGAATCCTATGAGTTCAGAGTGTCCGAATCGCTGCCCGTGGCTTCAGTGGTGGCCAAGATAAAGGCCTTGGATGCAGACGTGGGCCCCAACGCTGAGATGGAGTACAGAATTATCGAAGGAGACGGCCTCGGGGTTTTCAGGGTCGAGCCAGACAAAGACACTCAGGAAGGAGTCATAACTCTGCTGAAGGTGAGTCGTGATCACACAGGGAATAACGGAGCACTTTGTCAGCCCGAGTACGGGCATTGTGGTGGTTGTGTACTGTCTGTATGAGATGAAAACAAGCAACTTGTTCATTAAGCATGTTAAGCAATCTTAAAGTGTGTAGTAATTAAAACAAGAATTTGCGTAATTGTGTGACTTGACTTTCCTTCGAGACACATTTACAGTCGTGAAGGAGACAGTGAGAGACAGAGAGACAGTTTTTTACTATGAGAAAGGATACTATGAGTCAATACAAGCCCTGTACTTTTGATACTTTAGTAAATTTGAAGGTGAGTGTTTTTGGTACTTTTACTCAACTACAAAAGTGAAAGGAGCACTTCTACTTTTACTTGAGTAATTTTTGTCCTAGGGAAGCTCTACTTCTACTCAAGTAGAAGATTTCTGTTCTTTTCCCACCTCTGTTAGGGACATATCAGTACTAATATGGGGTGGTTGTACTGCTTGGTTCTGATTATGATCAGGTAACAACCCTCTATGTGGGTCTATTTGTATGCTGGTTTATTATGTAACTCTTGTTGCACAAAGATGCCAGAGTTTTTCTTGATTTTTTCAAAGAGCTCAAAATCCCATAATAGCATATTGGAAGATATTTTAAAAGCAATTTTTAACAAGTATGTTATCGAACCGATGCCGGATACCAGCATGTTTATGGAAGTACTCCTGATACTCGTCTTTAGAGAGAATCGTACAGGATTAAAGAGAGACGGAGTGGTAATGATGGAATTAGCAGAATTAGAGGAAATCATATCTACAGATGAAGTCTGAAGGTTAATCCGTGCACACAGATGCCACAGAATATTTATGAGGATCAGCATCCAAATAAGTCCCGCGTGACTATAAACCGCTGTTAAAGTCACCAGCTGTGGGCTGCTGTGGATTTCTACACTAAACCTCGGGTAACCTTAAGAGACGAAACTCCAGAGCGACTAGATTGATAGCTACAGTAGACTCACAGAAGGATAATATGACTAGTATGAAAGTAATCATTTGTCAGATTGTTAATGTTTTCTTCAAGGAAGGAGTCTCCAGTTTCAGAGGTAAAGCTGAAGTTGGTTAAGGGATCGAATGTTTATACAGTAGCTGCTATAGCTTGAGTGAGAACTCGTTCCACAAAGTTAGATGTAAATAAACAGATACAAAAGTGGTCTAAGAGGAAACTCTTCAGTGTAAGTGAGATGAATGATGAAGTTTTTTTGTTTTTTTTTAATGGCTAAAAGATGAGGTTAGTTAAAGAAAGTATGGTGTGACATGCAGAGTGGCACTTTGACACGTCTGGAAAAACTACAGAACTCATTTTCTCTACCAGCATCTTAAGCTCATACGCACACTCTGGCTTTGACTCGTTTCTGTTTTTGAAGCTAAAGTCGCAGAGTAGATTAATGACAGTGAGATCAGGGCTCGGCAGAGGACACGCCATCTGTTGCAAAGCTCCTTGTACTTTTTTTTTTCCACTCTTGAGTCAGAAAATGAATAATTAGGAATATAAAAATGTGCTCTTATCCACTGACACGCTATTATAGAAGTCTGGATCGTTACGTGGATTTTGTTTCACTAGTAGTTCCTGCAGATGTATATATCTTTTATTCTGTGGAATCGGACCAGACAGATGAGCCTTTGGACCTTGTGGGCATGGGTAGGCCTTGGGTGGCCATGATCCTGTCAGTAGTTTATTAGTACATGATTAAAAATTGATCAACATTGTTCAATTTACTTTTCGAAAGTCAGAATGTTATGGCTGGTGAGTAAATAAACATTTCCAGTTCCAAATATATTTTCTCCAAATTCAATTCCAAACTTTCCGCTTAAAAGATTTTTTTTTTTTTTACAGTATCCCATATCTGATTGTTGACTCTGGGCATCATCACAATAATAATGTGTAATGTAAAATAAATTTTAATTTTATTTTATGCAATACATTTGGGGGAAAAATAAACATGAATGACCTCTGAAAAAGTGAAATAAATGAATTCAAAACATGTAGTAAATAGTACTTTTAGCGTCAAGACATAATTAGGAAGGAACATACAGTATTTACAGTATTGACATGAACATGCGTCTGTACTGTACTTTATCAGCTGTAATGTATTTGTAATGTATGTATCGATTGTGTGAGGATACAATCAACATTTTGTTCAATCACCCCAAAACACTCAAAAGCAAGTCTTGGAATGTGTTCTGTATCTGGAAAGGGGAACGCCTCATCGCCTTATGGTGTAAAGACTGTGATGATGTCGTGTCCTTGATCAGAGTGAAACCGCCTGTCAATCATGTTGCTGTTACATTGCGTGTAAGATGCTTTAAAGCGTCTTGAAGGAAGATTGTTGGAAAGGAAATAATGTGGAATTGACTTCCCAGTCAAAACTTTACAGAAGTCTGAGCAGCTTTGGTTTATCGCCAGTTTTCATCCCAATGTTGATTTTGTTATATTGAAAGTCAGAGCAGGTGACAGCCGTCCACGTGGACGTGTGAGATAAATGTGCTGTGTGAGAAGAAGCTGTTCCAAAAGACATTTTGCGCATCATGTATCTCTGTCTCAAAATCGATATTTAGCTTCGACGTGGCGGCGTACTCCAGGACTCCTGTGAAATATCAGTCTTTTATCAGCTCTTTATGTTAACGCTGTGATTGGCTCTGGGACTCAGTTTGCTTGATGATTGAAATCTCACTCTATTGTTTTTCCTTCTTTCTTTTTCATGTTTCATCCTGTCCTCCCTCTCCCTCTCTCTCTCTCTCTCTCTCTCTCTCTGTCTCTCTCTCAGGGTCTTGACTTTGAAACAAAGTTGACTTACACACTCAAAATCGAAGCGTCTAACAAACACATGGATGCTCGTTTCCGAGCGCAGGGGCCGTTCAGCGACACGGCCATGGTCAGGTTGGTGGTGGAGAACGTGGACGAGCCGCCGGTTTTCTCCGTGCCCGTCAGCAGGATGGTTGTCTCCGAGGCGGCGAAGGTGGGCACCATAATCGGCACGGTTTCCGCCACTGACCCCGACTCCACCAACAGCCCCATCAGGTACGGAACGCCACCTCGCATCGCACCGGGGAAATTTGTATCAGTGTTTCCTTGTTCCTCTGAGACTTAATTGCAGCATAAACACCCTGTTTTTTCCCTCCCTCTTCCTTATTACCATCACCGTTGCTGAATTACGCTGATTAGCTTTGACGGCGCACGCCGAGAGAGCACAAAGAGGATCGCTCGGCGGGGTTATTATTTCTGTCATGCCGAGCTCCTCCAGAAGTGCACCAGCGTGTTAATTGTAGAGATCGGTCTTGCTCAATGAGCTCCACGCTTGACGCCATCGCTTCAAGATTAATGTTCGCCACTAAGCGCGTTCGGGTCACACAAGCAGCCGTGAAATTATTCTGATTGCAATTTTGATGTTGATGCAACATGGTGGTAAAAACAACAAAACATCCCATTCAGAATGAATTTTTCAAAACACCTTGAGGAAATGCTGCACAATGAGCCGGTTCTCGGTCGGAATTCAGGGATTCTTCAGTTAATTAAACATAATGGAATGTGATACTGGTTAGCTGAGCGAAATTCGGATAATTGTTAAACAGTTTTGTTACGTTTTTGTAATTTAACTCATGTTTATTACTTTAGGGTCCACTCCACTGAGCCGAACGTGCTTTCGAATCTAGACTGATGCAAATCCGTTACAACCACTCGAGAGCTCGGTGGAGGACGCTAACCGCCGCCGGCGGCCGCTCACAGCCTCATACAGGCTCCGTATGGATCCTGACGCGTTTGTTAGCGGCATTAATGTCGCTAATGCTAAATTGGAGCATGTTAAAAAAATGTCATCTGCCTGCTCCCGACATCAAATCCTCGGTAATGCCTTGGTAGCAATTCTTAAGCGCTATTATCAAGTCGTTGTTTGTTTTTAAGCGCATTTATGAAGTCATTATGGATTATCAGTTCGGCAGCCAAAATCATTGTAATAAATGTAGATGGAGGTAATGACAAAATTAACAAAGTGATATCTTAAGAAAAACAGTCATGATTAAAGATTTTACATGTTAAAGTTAAATAACATGTTAAATAAAAATGTTTAGTCTAAAATGTCTGATCATTTCTGTTAATTTTATAATAAAGTCTATGACAAAAAGTTACCATATTTTTATTCCTGAAACATACTGTATATGGCACAGCTGCCAACTTTTCAGAAAAACTTCTGAAAATAAGGGTGTTGTTTTTTTTTCAGGCGACGCCCCCAGCGCGCGCACAAAGCATGCCACACCGCATGCCACACCCTGCATGGCTCAGGTTCTGTATATTCTAGGAGGACAGAGAACATGACAGTTTCTGCATTGAGTCTAATCACAAAACACTGCATCACCATTTATATTCAAGAAACGTTTGTGGCCTAACACACTTCATTACGAGAGAATCCAACAAAACACACGTAATATTCTGTGTAACGTATGACGGCTTCTGCATACACTCGTACTGCCGAAGCTCAGAGTCAAGTCACAAAATAACAACAGAAACAAACAGGTGAAAAATGTATAGACACATTTAACTGTGCAGTCACACATATAGTACAGTGACACTAGGGATGAAAATTACTGAAAAAGGAAAGCAAAAAGCAAAGGTAATAATAATAATAATAATAATAATAATAATAATAATAATAATAAATAGAGAAAGGCCAGTATCTCTCTCTCTATCTCTCTCTTTCACACACACATGCGATTTTCTCTTAATTATGAGCGTTTTACGAATATAAAAAGTGCTTCATGATTAAATCCAATGCAAAAATGTTAATGTCACTGTAGATATTGAGATGTATCTCCCTCTCTGGATAAATACTTCATACACTCTGTAATGTGTCACGTTGCTACAGTCTGAAAATGCATTTAAATGTCGATTTATTTTATTAGATTGTTGATCCGTACAGCAGTATTATGATTGCTCCAGTTATTGTCGTTCCTTTGTTTTGCTTCAGTTATTGTCCATCATTGTCTCGATCGATGCCTCACGCGGCTGTAAACGTGTGCTCATTGGAACCAGATTACAAGAATATTTTTCTCTTTACTTAGAGACAACAAAGGGGCGGAGCTTCGTGCTGTTGCGCTCCGGCTACAGCGTACCCGTGTATGTGAGAGAGTGCAGACGGGACGTGTGTCCCATTCGTCTAGTGTCTACACTGTAGGTCGGCGTCTGTCCGTTAATGAGGTCATTATCATACTGTTAACACCTCTGTAATAGATTGTAACAGTCAGTAGCATCGTTTAAATTTAGCTTCATGTCGGTAGTGACGGTGCGGTTTCATTGTCAATGAAAGCTCGGTAGAACGTTCTTAAATTCTTTAACGGCTCGCTATTGAAATGTTGTCATGTCGACAAGAAGTCGTTATTGCCTCGTGTCAAAATGTACCGTAGAGACGTTTTTATGTCCTTACGAGTTCGTTTAACTCATTAACGGCTCGATGTGCGCTTGAAAAAGGAACCGGATTGGTTAATGACTTTAAGTCGGGAGAGGTCAGGAGAGATCGGTAGCAAATTCGGCTCAGTGGAACGCAGGTGTTTATTTATTTATTTATTTATTTATTTTAATCTAATGGTGTGTGTTTAGCGTTTTGAAGTTGTTACTTTCTTTACTCAGTTTAAGTCTTATGGTGATGCAAACATGTATAGGTGAATGATGTACTGTAAGCGCCGTGGATTCCAAAAGTTTTGGCACCCGTCAGAGTATTATATTTCATGTACTTGTGAAAAATCACTTAAGATGGAACCATAGATAGATTTATAGATTGATTGATTGTTTTTTTTATTGACTTTGTGGCTATGATAAAGGATTCCTAGAGATAAAAAAACGTACATGAATGTGTGTATGTGTGTGTGTGTGTGTGTCTCATCTGGGATGAATTCTTCCACTTTATGACCCAGAGCTTCTCTGATAAACTCTGGATAAATCCACCGAGCAAGATAAAGAGGTAACTGCAGGTCAAAACTCTGAGAATAGTTTTCAGTTTATAAGGAGTTACGTATTTTTTTTAATAAAATAACTCACGTTAACTGCTATTATTCCACACTAGTCGTTATTTCGATTTAATTTGTACCATACAATCTCAGCCTGTTCTCTTAAAGGGTGCCAATACTTTTGGATTTGAGCGCTAAGCCTGTCCTGTGAATCGAAGTTATTTCTGTTTGTAACCGACAGTAAACCCTAATGTGGTACTCCAGGTACTCGATAGACCGGAACACCGACCTGGAGCGCTTCTTCAACGTGGAAGCGGCGACCGGCATCATCAGCACGGCCAAGCCTTTAGACCGAGAGATGAACGCCGTCCACAACATCACCGTCCTCGCCATCGAGAGCTGTGAGTCGTGTTCTTTTTTCTTCTTCCTTTTTTTTTTTTTTCTTTTCTCAGGCTTAAACCGAACAAATCCACCGGCGAGTACAAATAAGCCACGTTCTATGCAAATCTGCGTCTTTCTTCTTCTTTTTGCTCGTCTACAGCGTTTATAATTGAGACTTAGGATAGGTAGGAACGATATTTCGCTTTCCTGACAGACGGACGCCGCTTCCTATCGCGCCTTGGCGCTCGAAGCAGCTGGGTTTCTCTCGCCACAATCCCAAATTCTATTAGAATGAAATCCGCCTTACTGTAATAAGAGATAAAAATTTAAGCCTCTCGAGCAATTTCCCCATGAATATCATTACCCAGAGGCTAACAGGCTGTCACTGACCTCACAGCTGGCTCCGAGTCGCAGTAATCTACATTTCAAAATGCAGAAAAAGCTCCGGTTTGCAGTCATGCTGCTGAAAATCAAACGCACATATGTTATTTTGACTCCGGACGAGCGTTGTAAAGCGGGGTTGTGAACAGATGTTCAGAGCTCCTGCGATCCTCGTCCTTAAACCCCGCGCCCTCACGCTCAGGTCCGAGTGACCCAGTTTACACTTTTCCTAAAGGTCTAATAATTTTTTTATATATTTTTTTTGCATGAAATGTAGGCCAGCTTGGGTTGGCTATAATATATTTTTCTTTTTTACATATTTTTCTCATGGCACACAAAAACACATTTCGACTCTCATATGCCTCATATAAACTGTGTTACAAATCGGTTGTTAAAAATATCTGTGAAGGTCATATGTATGTTTAGCGCAGGCGCTCGTCTTGAGGCTTTAATGAAAATATTATTACTGTAAATACAGCTATTAAATGTTTACCAAACTGCCTATATATTTATCATGTTTAATAAGGTTTTAGAAAACCAACGCTCAGGTTTACTGGGTGTGATTAGCGTGTAATCGGGTGTGTGAGTGTGTACCCTACCCTGTGCCCTAAGATCCCTGGGATAGACACCAGGCCCACCGTAACCCTACACAGGATAAACATTATTTTATGCATTTAAAAGAACATTATAATACGGTAATATATTGCTAATACGAGGGGCGTTCAAGTCAAATTGGGACTTTTGATGAAATTTCTGCTAAGTGAAGACTGATTGACATTTACAGAAGCACAGTACGTACAGTGATGAGAAGCTTAGCCGCTGTAAAACATCTAAACGGTGCAAATGTTTTGGAGAAATCCATGTGCAGTCCTGACCTCGCTCCAAGCCCTTTCCACATGTTTGGGCCGTTACAGGAGTTCCTGGGAGGCCAGAGTTTGAAAAATGAAACAGGCAGTCTGGTCATGAATCAACTTTGTACCCTGATGGTCTCCTGCTCTGAGGAAGTTGTGTGTGTGTTGTATCCAGTATGAGCTCAGTGCAGGCTTAGGGATTAGCGGTGTGGACTGTGGAAGTGATTGTGCAAACCTTCAGGAAGACTCTTGCCAATGCTGCCTCATGCAGCGTAGTCTTGTCTCACACAAAAAATAAATAAATATACATATTTTTACATGTAATTTCTTTTCTTTTCAACACGAGGTTTCTGTTTTCTTTTCAGCACAAACTTCTCTTTTCTCTCTTTGTTGCTTCAAAAATCCTTTTTTTTCCCCTTTCTTTTGTAGTTTTCCTTTTAACATCTATTTTTTCTTTTTTTTTTTTTTTTCCTTTACCGGAGCAACATACTGTAGATCCGCTCTCACCGGGTATGGAACTAATTTCCACACACCAAGTGCAGAGACTAGGGGGCCTATATAATTGTGCGCCCAGGTGTCGTTCATCCCCTCTGATTGCCTCTACGGCGGTGTCGCCTAGCGACTGCATGTGGGGTCTGCCGCGAATCTGCCTCGGACAAGTGCATTAGTGTAACAGGGGATTATATATATAGAGAGAGAAATAAAGGGAGTTTTTACTCTCATAATTGTGTTCTGTTATTCTGCGCAATCAAAAGGCCCGGTTTGGCTTGAACACCCCTTGTGAAAATAATAACAATAATCATCATCATCATCATAACCTTAAACAAAAGAAATTTTACTGCCTTTACTATTTCTCCTGTTTTTGTTCTTTTTCAAAAAACCCCAAGCATCGGACATTTTAATAAAACCAGGTACTAAACTGTATCATTGCTTGTCACTTGGATGGTGTCCCTCAAGGGTACATTTCTGGCACCTTTACGATGTATGAGTAAATAAATCACATCTTTAAAGTAAAGTATGTTGAGAGTTATGGAGGTACACTACATTCAGGTTTTCCCAGGTGAGGAATAGAGGACAGGAGGACAGGAGGAAAGGACATGGACCTTTGAGCGACGTCAAAGCAGCGGCAAGGATTGTTTGTTTTACTAGAATTAGAATGAGGGTGTTCTTTTACCTTGACAGATGTCTCAGATCGCACCTCAAGGTAATGTGTTAATGCTCCAGCTGAAATACATCTCAGATAATGCAATTTCACATACCTTGGGATGTGAATGATGACCCTATTGTCTATAGATACGTGAACCTTATATCTAGAAATTGTTTCTATAAGGGTTGTCAATATTATAACGCTTAAAAATTCATATGAATAATCTAGAAATTTTACGCATAACAGAAATTAATCATATGATCAAGTTTGACCCTAATGGCTTCCCATAATTGCAGTGCGGTTACCCCGCTGTGTGTGATAACGGCACGTTTAACACGGATAATATGATGACTGAGGAAACATCACCAGGTGTGCTGAACAACAAGTTTTATTATAAAAATCTTCTAGATGGAAGTTTGAATAAAACCAAGGTTGTGTGTTCAGGCTACCTTGAAGAGGAACTATTTTTTACAAGGATACATAAACTGTAAGATGTGAGGGGTGTCTCAGGTGGCCAAGGCTCTAGGTAGTAGGTAGGATTTTTGGATCTAAGGATCCGGGTTTGAGCCCCGCTGTCGGTTCGTTGCCACACCCCACAACTACCCAGCCACTGCATGCAGCGCCGGTCTCATTCGAGAGATTTCAATTTAACATTTGTTAAGTGCTAATGTTTGAGATATTATAAAACTGCAAAATCAGTTTCCTCTAACCAGTTTGTCATGCATTTCTTTATTCCAACATCACAATGTTTAGAATAGAAGTAAATCTAAGTATTTGAGTAAAATTGTGATTAATCGTGATTAATTACAGGCGATGGCTGTGATTAACTAGACTAAACATTTTAATCGCTTGGCAGCACTAGTTACTATACAATATAAAGCCATGAATTAATGCCATATCTGTTAACTGGAGACACTATTTCCTCAAGTGCCCTGACTTCCTCGTGTGGTACTCGCACACATGCAGGAGATAGCTTGCTGATTTAAATTCCCAAGATCCATAATGGCCTTCACTAAGCCACGTTTCTTCTCCGGGATCTAGAAATGTGGACATACCTGGCTTAAATTTGCAAGATCTACCGCACAGACTATCCGTCTTTGTCAAATACGCTCAAGGTCTCCGAAATGGGGCTCGACACTGAAGATTGAAATGTCCTCCTTTATCTTTTAAAAGTGAGACAGAAAACTCACTTTTAAAAAAATCTCCATTTTGTCTTTGCTTGTCCTCGTGCGGAGCGTTAACAGCATCGACAAGCACAAGGTTTTTTATTACATTTTAACATTTTTATATTGTAAAAACTGAAATGTTTCAAGAACAGCTTTCAGCTTCGTGTATTGTTTTTGAGAGTGCAAAGCTCTGACAAGCACTCGGTGAACATCCAGTGACACAAAGGTATCACAGAATGACAATAGCACAGTAAAATGCTCAAGGCGAACACTCAGGGAAGGCAGAAAAGCTCCCATATGCCCACACACACGCACACACACACACGCACACACACACGCGCACACACACACACCAGCAGTTCGGAATGAAGTGTCAATCCTTCAACCTGCTTCATTTTTGTCCCTTAAACAATGTCCCACAGACTCCAGGCCACTGGGTTACGTTTTGTAACGGCAGAAGTAATTAAAGCTTCTATTGATGTTTGTTTGACGTCAATTAAACACCACCAGACACCTGAATTAATTAGCTTTCATTCCAGACGTGACAAAATATGACTACGATAACTTTGATTACTGCTTTAATTTCAAAAACAAAGGCTCCTCAAACTAACACATCGGTTAACATTAAGGACCGCTAATTAACGTAAACAAAGTGATTAACACTTGTATTAACTAATGTTTATTCCACCCACGCACTCAGATACACCTGAATCAATTAGCATAAATTCAATCACAACATATTACTGAATGATGATAGTCCACACAGAGACCACTCAGAAGCGAGAAACAATTAAATTATAGACACCTCAAAATAAAAGATAGAGGCAATTCTAAAATAATGTATATATACTGTATATATCTCACTCACTCATCGTCTATACCTTTATCCTGTATACAGGGTCGCGGGGGGCCTGGAGCCTGTCCCAGGAGACTTAGGGCACAAGGTGGGGTGCACATGGTGCCATTCTATCGCACTGCACATACAAACACACACACACACACACACACACACACACACACACACACACACCCACACGCAAACACACACACA
>JAOVVA010000024.1:16585135-16613795 GCA_028565275.1 Leiocassis micropogon
ATAGATATACTGTATATATTATAATTGGAAATTTTGGAAGGAAAAAAATAAATCTAAATTAGTGTTTATGTAGGACTATGAAATTTATTTTTATAGGAAAATAATCAATGAATCAATTTTAAATTAAACCGTGATTTACAGATTTACAGTATAATCCATAAGAGTTGCATTTAATGATTGTTCGCAAAAAGTTATTTCCTTTTATCACTTACTGTAAGAACTTTTGGTATTTGTTTAACATTTGGTATTACCCAGAAAGCACAACATGTAAACGTTCTAGTAATGGAAAATTCCCTGACACTGGAGACTCCTTCCATCGATCCGAAATAAACATTTACATACACATCAAATTTCATGCTTTGTTAATTTATGGTCTTTTTTATACTTCAAGTTGAATGTTATACAACTCTATATAAATTAGTTGTTACTATAGAAACTATAACATAACTATAATGTAGAGATAACAAAAAAGTGATGTCATTAATAGGAACCTGTGATTTGCAGATACTGTTCCACTGCTGTCTGTCTTATAGGAAATGAATCGCCTTTTGCCCATTTAGATTCGTGAATTTAACGATATGATTAGTGACATTTTACACTTTTTTATTGTTTTGTTTATGTTAGTTTTATGCGGATGGTATTCTTTTCAGGGATAAAAACATTAGTCTGAGAATGCAGGGAATCATGTTAGCTAAACCAAAATTACTAAAATTTGCTACATACTGCTAAAGTTGTGCAATTTAATTGATCTTTTGTTGGTCATTTTATAAAAATTAATCGTTGGGTCAGTTTTCGATTCAGAATCAATTCACAATTGTTTTTCACGTTCAAACTTGCATCGTCCTCGAATACTTACATTGTGTAAGAGTATTGCTTCACCTTCTTCTTCTTCTTCTTCTTATACTTTTGAATTCATGGGCAGTTGTTGCAATACTGCCATCTACTGGGGTGTTAAGCAGAAGCTTGGCAGGAAAAAAAAAACTTATCACTTCACACAGCATTTCAATGTTTATTAGATAGCCTTAGTAATTTTTATACTATATTAGGAAATTTAGCGCCTTGAAACAAATCAATAAATTGTAGCGCTACTGAATGGAATCGAATTGAAAACACAGGCATCAAAATGAATGAAAGGTCTACCTGTGATTCACAGCTTTAGTAAATACTGCACATTATGTAAATACTACTCGTCGTTATGTAAAATCTATTCGTGATTTTAACATTATACGTTCATTATTTTGATGTAATTACTTAACAGTGTGCATTGTAAGCACTACTTAGGAGTTATACTAGCTGATGCTGTAAATAATCTTTGGTGAATGATATGAGGAATTCTAACGTGAATAGATGAATTCTAAGTATGTACTGGGTATTTAAATGGGTGATGATAGTCTTTTACTTATTTATTCATTTATTCATTAAGCATCAGTATACGTACACTTTCTCATGGTCAGGGTCACCATGCAGCACCTGCTAAAGCAAAGGAAAGGAAAAAGAAAATAGGTTTTAAAATAAGCTTCTTATATTGTGTAAAATGTGCCACTTGTTCACTTTTGTCACCGCTGACAGCACTTTTAATAAAGCCGTGACACACACACACACACACACACACACACACACACACACAGGCAGGCGACGGAGGCCCGACTCCATTTTATTCAGCGCAGGTAAAACGATCAGTTATCGAGTCAGGCCCGTAGATGAACGAGGAGCTGTGACCGAAGGCACAGCGTTTTCACCTTCCTGCAGGTGGGGAGACGCAGAGGCAGATGTTCCTCATCTGTTTAAATCAGAGAATTCTCTCAGTGCTGCTTTTTTCACAACATGTTTGCTAAAGCTGACTTGTGTTACACACACACACACACAGAGTGTATGTGCGATAAATCACACTCCGGTGAGTCAGCTGTTTCCACCAAGTCATCCAGATGTTTGTCTCAGCTACAGATCTTGTGTATTAAACACTTTTGTTGAGATTTATCTGATTACTTTGGGTTTATTGTTGAACCTTTTTAGCTTTGAATGC
This sequence comes from Leiocassis micropogon, assembly GCA_028565275.1. Lineage (NCBI taxonomy): Eukaryota > Metazoa > Chordata > Actinopteri > Siluriformes > Bagridae > Leiocassis > Leiocassis micropogon. The sequence continues at coordinate 16,587,159 of JAOVVA010000024.1, forward strand.
TAAAGATTAAACAGATGTATTTCATATATGCTAGTGTAGCAACGCCATGTCTCTGTCCACTGTTAGCTGTATTAGCCTCCTTGAGCTAAGAAGTCATTTCAGTTACTAGCAACCAGCTGTTTGTTATTTATTAAATAGCTTTGTTAAAATTTACCTGATTATCTTGTGTTCATTGATCATAAATAAGAACTTACTAATAACCAAAGCACAGCGCAACTGCGACAACTATTTACCTCAGTGCAGCTAGCATTCTTGTTTTGTTAGCATCATTAGGAATAATTGATATTTTCAAATATTCCCCATATATCATTAGCCAAAGCATTTTTCCATTAAAATTGTTCTTCCTCTAGTTTTGTTCTTGACCATAAATACGAATGTAGCAAACAATTTATTGATTAGCATGGCGCAAAACTTTAAAGGTTGCTAAATAATCTTAGCCAAAATAATTTTTGGAGCTAAAAACAACCATAAACCATTTTGAAACTCCTCACGTCCATGACATGGAGTAAAGTTTCGGTGGTAGAGGTGTTAAGAGATGATAAAATAATAAATTTTTAATTTCCACAGGCTGCAGTTTTTCAGCTAAAGTATTTTTGTTAGCAACATTGCATCATAGGTCCAGTGCAAAGCTATAAATTATAAATAACTATTTCTTGGTTAAAATTTTTTTTTTTTTACCTTTTTTTTTTTTTTTTTTTTACAATTTTACCCAAAATATTTTTGCTATAGGTACCATGGTAGTCTGGTGGTACCTGCACGATGGTATATTAGTACTATAAGTACTTTTTTTTTAATTTCCTTATTCTTATTAATTTCTAATTCTTATTCTTAGTATGCTACATAGCCTACATATCCTATCCGTTATCACCCAAATGAGGATGGGTTCCCTGTTGAATCTGGTTCCTCTCAAGGTTTCTTCCTATTGCCATCTCAGGGAGTTTTTCCTTGCCACTGTCGCCGTCACCCTTGACTTGCTCATCAGAAACAATCTCATTATTATCTAGACACATTTTTCTCACACATACACACTTCCATACATTTTTTTTTCCAATTTTCTTTTCATTTTTGTGGAGCTGCTTTGAGACAATTCCCATTGTTAAAAGCGCTATATAAATAAAATTTAAATGAATTGAAGTGAATATCCTACATCCTACACTTTGGTAAATGGTTCTACAACGGTACATGTACTATAGTATGTTACACGGTTCTACCATGCATTTTAAAGCCATGGCCAAAAGTTTTGAGAATGACACAAATATAAATTTTCGCAAAGTCTGCTGCTTCAGTTTTTACTTAAGAATGTTATGAAGAGTGGTCAGAGGAGTTGCAATTAATTTCAAAGTCCCTCTTTGCCTTAAAAATTAACCTAATCCCCCTGAAATTTAAAAGTTTTCCAGCGTTTCAGCCATGCCACAAAAGGACCAGCTGACATCATGTCAGTGATTCTCTCGTTAACACAGTTTTGATAAGGACAAGGCTGAAGATCACTCTGTCCTGCTGATTGAGAGTTAGAATAACAGACTGGAAGCTTTAAAAGGAAGGTGGTGTTTGAAAAGATTGTTCATCACAGCCATGAATAAAGAATGGTACAAAACATCCTTTGAAAGCGATTTCTCCCAACCATCCAAGAACAGTTTGTTGATGAACAATGCCTTTTCCAGCATGATGGAGCACCTGGACATAAGGCAAAAGTGATAACTAAATGGCTCAGGGAACAGGACATCAAAATTTTGGGTCCATTGCCAGGAAACTTTCCAGACTCCCTTAAAACCCACAAATTCTGACAAACTCAAGCATTGATTATGCAAGAATGGGCTGCCATCAGTCAGGATTTGGCCCAGAAAATAATAGATAGCATGCCAGGGTGAATTGATAGTCAATAAAAGCCTTTGACACTTATGTGCTGCTTATAATTATACCATAGCAACATCTTGTGTCATTCTCAAAGCTTTTGGCCATGGGTGTAGTATGGTACTATGGAACACATAATGGATACGTCTATAACAAAAATATGTTATAGGTTTTTATGCACCATCTTGATTCCCACCAAATGTTAATACACAATACTTTGGAGAATACCAGGGCTACCACTCTTCAAGTACCAAGTTCAGCAGGTATCTACAAGGGGTGCTCAAGTCAAACCAAGACTTTTTTTTCCAGTTATAAGAGTGAAAACTCCATTTCATAATCCACTGCTACACTAATACACTTATTCCAGCATTTCACTAGTGCTTGGATACCATCAAGGTAGAAAGTTTTCTCAGTACGCTTCACATCGAAAATGCTGGTGTCTCAGGAACTCCTTTAATGTTTGCCCACGTAGAAATGTCTTGGAGTGAGGTCAGGTCTGTATGAGAGATGTGGCAATAACTTCCAGCCGAGTTCCTGTACCATGCAAATGGTGCTGGTGAATGATTGTGTGTACAGTACAGTTCGCACAGACAGATGCATCTCTTCCACAAGTTGGTGACAAGTTATCGATTTTCAAGGATCAGGTGTTGCACCTCTGCTTGGATTCGTCATTCATCGATGTACAGCCTTTTAAAACGTTTGCATCATTCAAATGTTTTACTGCAGCTAAGAGTCTCATCACTGGGCCATGCTTGAACTTTTCTGTAAATGTCAATGGTTTGACTTGAACACCAGCATACTGGTAGTATGTATGGGAAAGTCTGTACAAATATACGTTTTAGATACTTCCTGAACTTTGGTAGACACAGCGGTACCCAATTAGTCCCTTGGTACCCACAAAGTGACTCAACACCAACTGTGGTACTTTATAAAGTCATGTGGTGCCATGGTAATGTCTGAAATAACACAGTAATACTATGGTATACCAAGGTAGGCTACGTACCATAATAAAACTCTTATGTGTCTCAAATATGAAGGGCTAAATAAAATAACAAAAAGTAAATGCAAGCTTGCACATAAAAAATAAAAAGTGACTAGTCTTATTAATTGTTGTTGATAAGTGTGGCTCGGAAGCTGTTCGGTGTAGTCAGCGATTTTCCCCAGCTGTGTCTCCTCTGCACGACTGCGTGCTGTTTGTCCTCCACACGTGTTCAGGTTTGGCTCACACTATGAAGAGAAGCGGAAAAAAAAAAAAAAAAACTAAAATCTCTCAGCTATGTTATATGCTTACAAAACAAGAATGTTGTGAAGCCCCATATGGCTTGTTAATTCACCATTTGCCAAGTGTTGCATAAATAACGATATCCAGGAACGCACTGCGAAGCGTCGGCAACATATCAGGTGACCTTGAAGTGCTGAAGGATTGATGCTGAAATGCTTTTTAAAAATATACGCATGTCTACATTTATTCATGCATCAGTTTCCATCTTCACAGTAGAACAGGTATTATGCTAACATATTCTTTTTGACTTTTTGTTCGACCACTATTATATTCTTTATTAAATCCACACTGATGTTGGTGATTCTTCGACCACCTTCATTTTTATTCCCATTGCCCTGAAGAACACCGAGCATGAAAGTGAAAAAGAAATAAACATGACTGATTCTTCCTCCATAAGTAATGCAGGGTTGCATCAGTCACCCTGATCCTCAGCCTGAATATTTACCCCCCTCTCTAGAGCATCATCCAAAAAAGATGAGGCTTCGCCGGGAAGTTTCTCATGTCAGACAGAAGAACTATGAACTTTTTAACCTTTGATACACTCTCACAAATAGGATTTGGGTTGTAGATTGACTTGGAATGGGCCCTACCGAAAGGTTGAGAAGAATGTTAAAGGGTTAAGCATCCTAAAGGGTTTCAGAAAGGTGAAGGCTTTTTATGAAGAAACATTTTGTCAAGAAACGTTCTGCTGTAAAAATCTACATAGAATTTCCTTTGATGAATGACAATAATAAAAATAATAATAATAATAATAATAATAACTTTTTAGGTTTTTTAATAATGATTTTACCTTGTTGAATTGTTTAGCATATTATTTGAGATGCAAAAGGCTCACAAGGTTTTAAGAGGTTTGTGTTAAAAAGAAGAAAGTTTTCAACGCATTTCAGGTTCTAAACCACCTCTGTATGTTTCAGTGGACCCATCGCAGGTTGGAAAAGGAATCACCCTCATTACCGTAATGGACGTCAACGATAATGCTCCCGTCTTCGCCATCGAGTATGAGACATTCCTGTGCGAGACCGCCGGACCGGGCCAGGTACAGTAATACAGCAACCTGCTTCTTCATGCTGCATTGATTTGTTGTTGTTTTTGTTTTTCATCTACTTCAGTTTGATCCACAGGAAGCAAACTAGCTACTCATATGATTAGCGCGTCCCTCCGGGTTCTGACAGAATCTCTCATAAAACAGTGACATTTTCAGTCGCGGCTCCTACTTCCCTTTTTCTCCTGCGCTGACCTCAAGGAACCAAGAACACCAGAGACTCTGCTTTGAAAAGTTCACGCTTGATGAATTAAACAAATTAGTTTGATAAGAGGGGAAGCGGATGCACAGAGAGCGAAGCCGACGCTTAGAATGTAATTAGCATTTTTTTGTCTGATTGACAGTTTGAGGCCTTGAGGGAGTTTGAGAGGGTAAAGAAACCAAAGGGATTCTTTGCATTTTTTTTTCAGGTTCGAGACTGGTATTAAAAAAATCTTTAGCTTATCGTCTATCGTCTGTGTGAGTAATCAGCCCAATATCTGCTCTGAAATTGCTGTGAAATGAGATACGGTTTAAGAGCCGCCCCTCCCCCGGCCTGCATTCAATCTAAAATGGCGAGCATTATCAAATATATATTGTATTATTTACACACACTAACTTAATCCAATACATTTTTAATGAAGCCGTGTTACAGCCGTGCCATATCCCTAAACATTAAACTGGCGTTGTGTTGTTATTGTAGATATTATTATAAATACAGAACAGCTATGAGAATGAGTAAACCAATTTGCAAGCACATTTACTCTTTTGATTTCAGCAACTGTAATTAGAGCACAGTTATTTTACCGATACAACATTACCACACCGTACCACATGCACATAATAGGCCATGCAAAAAAGGTTCATCTACTCGGCACAGTGTGTACAAAAGAAAGGAAATTATATCGACTTTGAGTTCACATGTAAGAAATGAAACACTTGGGGCTATCTGGTGTCAGGAAAACAATCAATAACAACATGGTACGATGCGACTGATGCAAAGCGGACTTACTGCAGAACGCCATACTTTTTATCTCTCCATTGTTCCAGACAAGCCGTGAAGGTTAACTTAAACATAAAGTTACAGCTTTACCTTTTACCGCCACAAAAACACTGACACTGGAGACTCCTTCCATAAAAGTTAACGAAAGAAGACATCCCCATGTCAACATTTATACACTTTTTAAAAAACATATTTTTTACAGTATTTATGCTGAGTGACCATGAAACAAATTTGGACTTGTGGTGGTAACTTTTTCTTAAACTTTACACAACATTGAAGTAAGTTAAAAAATGATGCCGTTGCATGATGACATTTATAGTTTTATCATTTTATGAGAAGAATAAAACAATGCAACTGTGAAAACAATAACGCCACTTTATCATACTATCACACTTTACTTACTGATTACTTACTATTACAAGATGGACTGTTATGAAAGTGGTCAGAAACTGACTTTTTTCTCAAAATTCATATTTAAATCTTAAAATTTTATCAGACTTTTAAAAACAGAATTCTGACTTTAATCTCAGAATTAGTTTTTTCCCCTCGGAATTCTGTCCTTTTCCCTCCAAATTTGGACTTTTTTCAGAATTCTGACTTATTTTTCACAAAATACCAACTTTTTCCCTTCAGAATTTAGATTTTTCCCCCCAGAATACTGACGTTTTTCCTCAGAATATTGATGTTTTCTTTTTTATAATTATGACTTTTTAACCAAATGTCTGGCCTAAATCTCAGAATTCCGAATTTTCTTTTCAGAATACTGACTTTTCCCTTAGAATTCTGACTTTAATCTAATAATTCTGACTTTTTTCATGTTTTTTTCTTCTTCTTTTTTTAGATGGCCCTAGTCTTCTTCCATAGACTGTAGAGGCTGTACTGCAATAGAATGAAATGATGACTAATATTGCTTAATTGTATTATTATTTTAATCAACAGTAATCCAAGTAACGAAAATATGACTTTAGGTAAATGATTATTTAAAAAAATAATTTATATTAGGAGTAATAATTAACATTATTTAAGTAACTGTTATTAGTATAAAAAATAAAGTGATAATTTGTTAATTAGTTTTCTCTCCGTGGTGAATGTTCCTGAATTTTCTCTGCGAGGAAGCACTAAAGATGCTTTTAGACACTAAAACAGAAGTAAACACAAACACACACAGCTTGTGATTTTAATATCTTGTTCCTGTGCCAGCCGAGAGCATAGGGAACAAAACTGTACGAAATGATGGAGAGAGAAAAAAAAAAAAGCAGTTTCTTCTCCAGTGTGTAAGGCTAATCAGTGGATCAGATCGCTGCACATGGGTGGGGAGCTGCACTCAGACACCCAGAGGGAAGGGTGGTCTGAAATGAGTTTGTTTAGAGACTGTGGTCAAAAAACAGAGCTGAAATGAATGACCGCACACCCTGCCTCGGATATTCCTCCACACCGCCAGAGTTCAATGCTCTCCCTGTGTGTCCTGTTCAGTCTGCGTCGTGTCGTTATCACTAAAAATGTGAACGTCCCGATGTTAAAACGTCCTCTATAAAAGATTGGGAAGGACATCATAAACCCGAGGCTCGTCCATAACACGGGCAACAACACGCAGGTGGCATCTTAATTCCTGTAATACCCTAAGGTTCGTTTTTTATTCCGCAGATGGACTGATTCATATAATGTGTGAAGATATTTACAGGAAGGCGTGTAATATGAATCGTTAACTGAAGTGGAAGCATGCCCTGGAAACAGAAGAATAGCTTCATAGAGGAATTCTCAGTGTTCCCGTTAGAGCATTTGACGCACAAAAACAGCCTCACTCCGGTTCATGAGACGTCTTTGAGAAATTCCCTGTTGGAAAGATCATTGTTGGCTAGCGCGGCAATTACGGCTAACTCTCAGCGTCGCGGGAAATCATGTTTGCCACCGGGGGTAGCGCTCATCTCGCTAAACGCTGATAAAAAAAATTTTGTCAGGAAAAAAAAGAAAGAAAGAAAATAATTCCCTACAGATCCCTGTATGTGTCTTTGGGTCAATCCCAGAATCCCCATCTCTTTTAACTTTCCCAGATATTAAAAGCCAAATGACTGTACAGAGAGCGCGTTGTATTTCTGGGACCCTGGCGAACCCTCAGTTAGATTTCCCATCAAATATGACGTGGTTCATAAGCGCTTCACTTCCCCGCGGTTCACGCTCGTTCTGGGGTCATTCTCGACGCACTGGAGCTTGGCGGGGCGATGTGGTGACAGGCTCTTGCAGTATTGATATCTCGGGTCTTGTTAGAGTTTCAGCCCAATGACTGTGTCCTTAACACGACCCTTAAGCACCTCTGCTGCTGGACTGTTAAATGGTCCGACAGTTCTATACGGCCGTGAGATTGACGCCTGGACCTTCATGTCTGCTCGGTGACTCGTTGTGTGCAGAGCTTCAGTAGTGCTCTTGTGTTACAGGTAAAGATGTAACCCAAAGTCTATTGATTCTATTGTACGTGAAATTTATTCTTATTTATACTACATGGGGTGTTCAAGTCAAACCGGAACTTTTGATCTCACAGAATAACAGAAGTTACAGTTCACCATCGAGGTAGAAAGTTTTCTCAGTACGCCCGGAGCCATGATCGGACTGCATGCTTCAGGTTTCAAACGCTGGCCCCCCAGGAACTCCTTAAATCTTCCAAACATGTGGAAATGGCTCGGAGCAAGGTCAGGACTGTATAGGGGATGAAGCAATAACTCCCAGTTGTAATGTGCAAGTGGTGTTGGTGAATGATTGTGTGTACAGTTCCCACAGACAGAGGCGTCTCTTCAGCATAATGTTGACAAGTTATTCATAGAATTTCAAGGATCAAGCGTTCCACCCTCTGAGTGTTCACGAATGGACAGTGTACGGCCTTCTGTAAAACGTTTAAACCATTTAAATGTTTTAGTCTTGTGCTTGAAGTCTTCTGTAAATGCCAATCGCTTTTATGCCTTCATTCATGAGAAATTTCATCACAAGTCCCAGTTTGACTTGAACGCCCCTTGTAGATTACAAAAACTGGTGTAACATGAAGGGAGGATGCAAATGTCGCAGTCATTTTATGCATTTACTGGATGTGCAATATTGTTTGTGAATTAATTAAGAAATACAACACTTCAAGACAAGTGAATAGAGAAAACTAATCAACATCTGCAGGGTGTGATGCAGAGTTACCGTCACAAACAAAGTTTTTTTTTTATTATTAATTTTCCCACGTTTGCCAGGATTTTTTTGTTCTCCCTTTAGAAAATTATTCCTTTTGTTCTTTATTATAAACATAATGTATTTTTATTTTATCCATGTGCAAAGAGCTGTGCAATTCAGTCAGTCTTTTGTTGGTGGAATAAATTACTTGAATCCAAGGGTCAGTTTTCGAGTCAGAATCAGTTCACACTTTTTGTAAATTATTTATGTACTTACAAGCATTAAAATTGATGAATTTTCTAAAAACACCCCACAGCTTTGGCAAAAATATATATAAACTTCTCAAATATATATAAATGTACTTTGCAATTTGTATCAGGGTTGCTTCTTCTTCTTTTAGGTTTATGGACAGTTGGTGCAACACTGCCACCTACAGGACTGGAGTGTGAAGCAGAAACTTAGCAGGATAAAAAGATTTTTTCGCTTTGTACAAGGCATGACATTTATACAATAAACGCAGCATTTTAGTCTTTATTAAAAACTTATTAAGACTTATTTTAATATGTCAAAAGCTGTAAGAGATATATCTACCTGCGACAAAATAGACATAAACGTTAGTGCTATTAAGAAGAATTGGAAATTGCAATGCTTAAAGATTGAATAGAATCAACAGTCTACCCATAATTCACAGCCCTACGTCTGTAGTTACATGTAATTCTTACATTGATGATGGTGATGTTTCACCTAGCAGCACATCATTCCTGAAGACTTTTCTTCATCCTTCTTCTTATCCCACAGCATGACAGGTTGTAATTTAAAGCTGTTTACCGTTACATCAATTTGCTTACATTATCGCAGTATCTTATAAGAAATGCCCCAACCTTTTGATGGATCAGATTTGAGAGTTATTCAGTACGGTTTATTTTGACCCAGACAGAAGCCATTTCGAGGAGGTAGCAGCCACTCCAGAGGATTTTCTACAAATCGATGAAATGTGAAGTGAAATTGAGGCGGGGTGTTTTGTTCTACCTGCTCTCTAGCACTTCTCAAACTGGAGCGATTTTTCCACTCGGTTGAACACTGCTGAAATCGGTGAGATGAAGAACACACCCCTCCCCCAATCATCACGGACTAAAACAGATGGCCAAGCGATTACAAAAAAAAAATAAAACATAAAAATAAAAAAATGTCCCCAGATGCCATGCTACAAGTTTTTCTATCGGGGTCACTCCAGGTGCTTTTCTTCCCTGCATCGTCTTCTTCTTCTAGCGCATGGCGCTTTGCCCAGTCTCCTTGAACTGTCCCTGTGCTGTTCCGAATATCCCTTTTTTTTAACATTTAATAAAGCCTTGGCGTGAACAGAGGTGATGATCTGCGAATGATTTGTTGGAGCTTTATGATGGTTCCAGGTAATTTTACAGCTGAAATGAGCAGTAACGAGCAAGAGGGTTTTTAATGTTATCTCCTTAAGGAAGCCTGAGTCGCTCTCGTGTTAATGCGTAAGATGATCGCTCACCAGGGCTGCGGACGTCTCTTCTCTTCGACCCGCAGGGTGGATCAAACCAAATCATCCATACCTTCTAATACGCATGCCGTGCCCTTTTTAAGCTCCGTGGTGTAATTGATTCATGATGAGTTTTGGTTGGGAATGTTTTCACAAGGCTGGGACTTCAGATTAATGAGCGTCCCAGGTCACTGCACTTTCTTCTTCAAGAATTTAGAAATGCTTTTTCATCAGAAACATAAAAGCACATAGACACGTGTTAGAGTGAATCATTGTCGTTTTAGTCAAAACATAAAAATCTTTCCAAATGAAATGGTTTTCAGTTTCATTATCATATTAAACTAATCAGCAGGAAAAGAAATTAAAATAAAAACAACCATTCAGCACTGAACCAGTTCAAAAAATGCTTCTAATAAATACTAATAAAAGACTCATAATCATAAAACAACATTTATAAAAGCGGTAGTGCTCTCAATCGATAAAAAATTTTAATCTAGTTAATCATGTGTCAGGGGTAATAGTCTGTGTTAATCACGATTTTAAAATACTCAGATATACTTCTATTATAAATGTGCAATGTTGAAATAAAGAAATGCATGACAAACTGGTTAGAGGAAACAGATGATGCAGTTTTATAATATCTCAAACATTAATATTTAACAAATGTTAAATTAAAATCTCTCAAATGGGACCGGCTCTGCATGCTGTGTCTGAGTATTATGGGGTGTGGCAACCTACCGATGGGCGGGGCTCAAACCCGGATCCTCAGGTCCAAAAAAAATCAACAACCTACAGCTTTAGCTGCCTGAGCCCCCACTCCCACATTTTGTGTTTAATGCATTCTTGTAAAAAATTCTTCTCCATGAAGGTCAACACATACAACTTTGGTTTTATCCAAATTTTCATCTAGAATTTTTTTATATTGAAACTTGCCGTTCAGCACACCTGGTGATATTTCCTCAGTCATCTTATCATTTGTGTAAAATGTGCCATTATCACAAACGACCGGGTAACCACACTGCATTTATGGGACGCCGATAGGGTTAAACATGATTCTCTGACTACTTGGCAAAAACAAAAACAAAATATTAATGCGTTAAAAATTTATAGACTAATCACGTACGTTAATATGTTAATATTGACAGCTTTAAACAACAGGCACTTTTATTATTTGAATTTCTGTTTATCCTCATTAAATAATGCATAAAAAATGCAAAAGGTCACAAAGTATCTTCGTGGTTTGATGTACATACTGTAGAACCTGGATCAATTGATGTTTGATGTTTGAACTCCATTGATTTCAACCCGTATCCTGGAAGCCCCGCCCCTTTCCAATCTCACAACAGCAATATTTTTCACAAGATGTTCTCGCCTTGACTTGTATCAGATGTTTATGCGTGAAAGATGAAAGTGCTGATGTGGCCTTTCTTTCCACCACGGTGAACGGAGAAGGTTTTGAGCTCATGAATATGAAAATGAGTGTATGTTTGATTTAGCTAACATTAGAGGAGGAATAGTGAACCTTATATTAACACTGCAGGGTGTTCATTCAGCACTGTGTACTGTATATTTAACGAGTTAGGTGTATGTATTAGGGATAAGGGATTGATCTATCACGTATATATGTTTGATTTTGGTCAAAATATACGGAAAGAAATGAATAAATACCATTTTAAAATGAAACTAATTAGGATTACGAGGCATCAGAAAGAATCTTACACTTTAATTTCACAGCAAAAATTCCAGTGTTGAATTAACACTACAGTGTCGATAGAGGTCCAGCTGGACTGAAATAAATTCTGAAAGTTATAAATCAACACTGAGGGGTGTAGATGCTATGAAACGTATCAACCGCTTAGGGAAGGGAAAGCTGCCTTACACTCACTTTTCTATTAATTGCTGCGCATAACGTTTTTTCTCTGGATTATGAAGAACCCTGGGACTCGGCTATCCTCAACTGGACCGTCCCTTGGAGTTTGGAAGATTTCTGAGCAGATTGATTTTGTGCTGACCGCAGCTTGACACATGGGTGCTCGGTATTAAACTCCAGCCCCAGCATGCAGAGTTAAACCCCAACAGCGTATCCAGGGAATCTCCTTACCGCTGCTCCTGACAGACAGGTCTGATAATCGTCTCCAAAACACAGCACTTTTCCCCAAATCCCCCAGCACACTGTTTAAGCATCGCTAATCACTGATAGCGTATTGACTCACACCCCGTGAACACTCCCATCCAAAGCCGTGTGATTGTTTTGATTAGAATTTGAACTTCATTTCAGGCGGCCAGACGGCCGTATTGATACGGACCGCTCCAGATTGGATTTGTACGCTATTACTTGATGAACGCTGCAAGATGCAATTCACTCATGCGTGCTCGGTATAATGACAACATGATTATTTAACCCTTTTCTAGTTGTGATTGAGCTTTATAATAATAATAATAATATTATTAATAATAATAAAAATAATAATAGTATTGAGTGTTATAAATCAAACAATGGTTGTCACAATGTGCTTGTATAAGGTGTCCTCATGTATTCATGTACCTTTCTGCTCTTTTCTTTTATGAAAAGTTCGTATCGGTTGTTATAGACAGCTTAATTGTTGCATAAGGATACAAAAGTTTATATAGGGTTATGTAAGGTGTCATAAAGCTCTTACTGTATGTAGGACATGTCATGCAGCCTTATGAACACTGCCCTTAAGTACACACAATGTACAAAAATGACCAATAGGACAAAAAAGACAATAAAGGAATAAAGGAAAATGTGTTTATAATGATAAAGGTTTTATGTATGGTCATAAATAGTGTATGTTGGCATTGTGTAGTGACACAATGATTTAAATAAGTGTATATCAGATGTCATAAGCACTAATGTGGAGGTATGACTGGTACGATTTAGAAAGGGAAATGTGTTGATAGTGTTATAAAGGATTAAGTAGGTGTTTGTCAGGGCTCATGAAGCACTTATTCAGGATGTGACATTCATGCAGCCTTATGAACACAGTTTTAGCATTTTATTTTATTTATTTATTTGTTTGTTTGCTTATTTTTATGAAATAGTCATCATAAATGAGTAAGCATCATATAGTGTTATGTCAGATTATGGAGATTAATGGCACTTGCCATAAAATCTTTATTAAAGAGGTCTTATGTAGCCTTATGAACACTGTACTTGAGTAAGGAATCACAGCATAGTGAATGATGATGAGCATATGTATGATTCATACATATTCTATAGTGTTATGAATGTGCAAATATATATGTAGGCTTTATGTATGGTTATGTAGGCTTTATGTATGTAGCTTTATGGATGTTTATGTTAGTTGTCGTAAAGTGGATATGTAGGCTTTATGCATGTAGGTTTATGAATTTTTAATTAAGTTATCGTCAGTTTTCATAAAATGTTTATGTCGGCTTTATGTCTATCATTCTCTGAATGTTTGAATATGTTTGTCAGTTAAAATATGTTTGCTTTCAGTTTGTCATAAAGTGGTTATGTAGGCTATACATACTGTATGTAGCTTATCAAATGTTAATGTGAGTTGTTACAACGTGGTTATGTAGGATGTATGAATGTATATTTTACGAAAGTTTAAGTATGTTTTTGTCAGTTGTCATAAATTGGTTATGTAGGTTTTGTGTATTTAGATTTCTAAATGTTCAAGTATGTTTATGCCTGTTGCCATATAGTGGTTATGTTGGCTTTATTCATGTAGTTTAACGAATGTTTATGCATGTACGTATATATTAGTTGACATGAAACACTTTTGTATGTACTGTAGCTATCATGGAGGCTTATGAACAGTAACATTAAGTATTACAGCAATAAAAGTAACTAGCTTTACATTGCTACTTGCCATGAATTGCTTATGTAGGCATCATGAATGTAGTCTCTGAATGTTTAGCTTCATTAGCATCCTTATTTTTCATGTTGTAATAACATGATGGATAATGATAAGTAATTAATGAGTGAATTTAAGAATTGTGTAACATTGGAATATGACATAAAATTAGAAAAATATAAAAACAACCATGAGGTTATAAACGCTTATGAATCAGGGCTTTAGAGTTTTCCAGACTAGTTGAAGTTTAAGCTGATTAAAAGTTGTGTTCTCCTCAGGTGATCGAGACGGTGAGCGCGGTGGATAAAGACGAGCCTCCCAGCGGCCATCGTTTCTTCTTCTCCCTGACTGCCGAGGCTGCCGGGAACCACAACTTCACCCTGCGGGACAACAAAGGTAGCTTACGCAGCACTGTTTAATGCCTTATCTGCTTAAACACACCTGGAAGATGTATTACAACATGTCGTACTTAGAGCAGCATTACACTGATGTATAAACCTCTTTCCTGCAGTAGAGTCCAAAACACAGAGCACGATAACAAGTGTTCCAAAAATAAGTCTGTTTTTGTTTTTTTGTTTTTCCGTTTCGAACCGGAGAGAATCGAGAGACATGACATCTACTGCACATGAGCCCATCATGACAACTGTCATGTCATAAGCCTTTATAAACAATCGTTAGGTTAAACCTTGTGGGGGGGAATATAATATCCTGCTATTCTTTCATCCCAAATCTACACTCAGTTACATGGATAGTGGTTATAACATTCATAATACACCCTTATGTCAGATCAGTGGTATTTTATAAATGTTTATGTACGTCATCATGAAGTACTTATGTAGAGGGTGTTGTGTAATATAGCCTCATAAGAATTTAAGTTAAAGGTTTGCCATTTCATCAAGGACAAGTTAATATTACTTGTCTCAGAGAACTTATGTAGATGCCATGAATGTTTAAGTAGGATTATTTCAGTTTGTCATGTAGCCTTACGAACGCTGCTTTATGAATAAAGTATTATAACTATAACAGTTGTCAGAGACAGCTTACTTAGTGTTATGAATGTCTAAGAAGTTTTATGTCATTTGTCACCTAATGAACTCTTCTCAAAAATAATGCAGCATATGCAGGCATTATGTAGTGCTATGAAGGGCTTATTCATTATTGCAGGTGTCCTGCAGTGCTATGAACATTTACAGTAAGTAGGCTTATGTCAGTTTTCATGTAGCCTTATGAACGCTTCTTAGCCAAAAAAACAAAGGTTCACGTCAGTTGTTCACGTCATAGCCGGATTATGCAGGCATCATATGTTGTTATGAGTACTTTTTTTTGTACTAACCCTGACACAAGACTCTGATCTGTCTAGTTTCTTTTCACACCTCATTTCTTTTCACCAGTAATCTCCTTCCCTTTCCCATCTTATCTTTTCTTCTCCTGTCTTCTGCCCAGATAACACAGCGTCCATCCTGACAAAGCGTGGAGGATTTCACAGGCGAGAGCAGCCCCTGTACCGTCTGCCCGTACTGATAGTGGACAGCGGGAGTCCGTCTCTCAGCAGCACTAACACTCTGTCCATCCGAGTGTGCGAGTGCGACTCTGATGGTTCTCCACAGGCGTGCGGCACCGAGGCCTTTCCCCTGACGGCCGGACTCAGCACCGGAGCGCTCACAGCCATCCTGGCCTGCATCATGACACTGCTCGGTAAGAATCCATCAGCAGCATCACTAGCATCATGAACCCCAAGCCACGAGCATCATTATAATCATTATCTCTACATAGGAAGTGTTATTATCTCACCATCATCTTTAGGAACCTCCATAACTAGCACTGGCATCCTCATTTTACATAACCCCCATCTGTTCTACATCACCTCATCATCATCATCACCAGATTTACAACCACCAACAATACCACCATAGGCACTACCATAGTTATTACTACCCTGGGTACTTTCATTATCATCGTCATCATCATCATCATTATCATCATCATCATCATTATCATCATCATCACTGTGATCATGGCCTTACCATTATTATTATATCACAATAGCAAGAATGTCAAACACCATCATCTTCAGGAACATCACCAACACCTCAACATCATCATCATCATCATCATCACAAACAGTGTTACTACCACCAACAGTACCACATTAGGCACTAACATCATTATTACTACCCTGGGTACTTTCATCATCATCATCATCATTGTTATGATCATGACCCTAACCCATTACCATTATTATATCAAAATGTTAAATTAAATGTTAAACACCATCATCATCATCATCATCATCAACCTCACCAACAATGTTACTACGCACCAAAAATAGGCGCTACCATATCAGGAGTACTTTCATCATCATTATCGTCATCATCATTATCAACATTATCATCATCATCATCATTATCACCAGGATCATCATTGATAACCATTATTATTATTATTATTATTATTATTATTATTATTATTATTATTATAACAATAATATTACATTTTAAACATCATCATCTTTATGGACATCACCACCATAACCACCACCTGAATACCACCAAAAATAACATTATAGGCACTAACATCATTATTACTACCCTGGGTACTTTCATCATCATCATCATTGTCATCGTCATCATCACTATAATCATAACCCTAAACCATAACTCTTATTATTATATTAAAATAACAAGGGAGTTAAACTGCAAATACCATCGGCCTCCGAGTGGCACAGTGGTAAAGTGCTCGCCCAACGGTACGTGAGCGAGCTGTTCGAAAAGATGGTCAGTGACATCATGTGGGTTGGAGGAAACAATGCAAATACCATCAACTTCAGGAACATCACCAACACCATAACCAGCATCTGCTTCATCATCATCACCAGTGTTTCCACCACTAACAATACCACCATAGGCACTACCATCATTATTACTATCATGCAGACTTTAATTGTCATCATCATCATCATCATCATCACTACTACAGTCAATGTCATCAAACATCACCACTATTATCGCATCCCCCAAAATTAATGTCATCAGCATCACCACATCATCGTCTACTATCATCACCAACACAACCACAATCACCACTACAATCATCTCCCATCATCAGTACCATCCTCGTAATCATCACCCCCACACCCAAGATCAACATGACCTCATCCATCACCACCACAATCATCACTGTCATCAAACCCATCACACGTTTTTCTCTCAGCACATCGGAGATTCACATGGCTGTCTGTAGTCTAATAGAAATTCAGTTTTTACATCAGCCGCAGCGTGTTTCAGCTCCCTATCGGCTAATTGAGAAGAAACAAATAGAAAGCCAATTACACAGCAAGGACGTAGTCTCATCATTTCGGATGTTTGTTTGTTTGCTTCTCTTCTCCTCATTGTCTTCATTAAGGCATAAACTGATTCGAAATGAACCCGTTTCTGTGTGTGTGTGTGGGTGGGGGGGGATAATTATTAATTACAGTTAAACTGGCTCATGGGAGAAATGCCATGCTTTATGACGGAATAACGTCGGTTAATTACATTGCTGATTTCCAAGAGTACATTAGATCCATTAGATTTGATTGATCGTGCATCGTCTCACACTGTTGATACTTGTCGCACCGGTGCACTCGGGCGGTTTAACCAGATTCAAGCTGTGAAGGACGCACGCCGCGTATTGGAGGGCGCGTTTGCGTTCGTGGTGACGCGCCAGATTAGTGTTTAGCGGCTTTGTTAGCTGATTGCTTGACGAGTGCCCCTTATTCCCGAGCGTGCGCTATTCAGGTAGCTGATTGATCGAGCTCAGGATGATTGTCGAGTTGAGGATTCACGAACGAGTGAATATAGCTCTGATGGATAAACGAGTTCATGATTATTGTATTGTCGGTGCGTCTTTGCGATCGGATTAGCGTGGATTGGGTACCTGACCTTCTGGGTTCTGTGTCTTTTATGTTAGAAGGCACTCCTCATTTGTCTCTGGCTGTACTGAAGCTTTGACGTCACAATGGTTTTTGGTCATTAGTCTAAAAATGTAGAAGAACGGCTTGTTAAGTGGACGGCTAATGCGTTTATTTTTTTAATTTGAGCCTTGTAACTCACATGCATTCATTCTTATCTGTTTTTTTTTCTCGTTTTCATTATGCAGGAAGGTCACCTCATATTTCTCTAACACTGTATATCAAGTCTGCCTGTTATGTTGGGAAAATGTCTTGACCGCTACTACATTTTTGAGAAATTAATAATACATGTCATACATGAGTGTGCTATTCATCCAGTTATAGGTATGTTTAATGTTGTGGAACCAGGAAAGAAATAAGTTCCTGTTTTTCATCATACGTACTGTAGATATCTCGCCAGCTCCTCTTTTTCATTCTTTTTCTTTTCCTTTTTCTTTTTTAAATGTGCCACTTTTTCAAAAGCATAAACATGTCTGTCCTGGTGATAGAGCAACATTACGAATCTTTAATTTGTGAAACAATATTATCAATGATTATACACTTTTCTTTCTTAAAAGTTTGTTCTTTAGAAAGAATAAGTTTGTTCTTAATTAGAGAATGAGCTGTTGCTATGGAAACCTTACTACGAAAAATGAATTGATTCTTCGACCAATCAGATTTAAGAATCTCTTAAACATTACTACGGTGTGCATTAAAACATGACGTTACATTGTTTCGTTTTATTTATCCGTCTGGCTGATGAGCTTCGCTGCACTTCAGTTCCTTTTGATTTTTTTCCCCTCCCGATGCTATGGAAACGACAAAGCAACAAATAAAAACAGTGCGAAAGAAATCCTCAAAACACGACGCGAGAGGGATTTTAGAGAGGATGCCGGCTCTGGCTAGCTTCAGTCAGTCTTAATTAAACTGCGCAGACGACAGCTCTTCTCCCTCGTCTCTCTGTCCGAGGGAAACAACAAAACAAAAGGACGCAATCACACTGCAATCTGTTGACTGATTGCACCCCACTGAGAGGCCATCAAGGCTTGGAAGCCCGAACCATGAGTCAGAACTCGTCAGACGGTACGCGAGCGTGTGTGTGTGTGCGCGTGTGTGTGTGTGTGTGAGAGACGGTCATCCATCAGCTAGAATAAAACTGGACCAATGAAGCTACTTTGTCTCTTTTGGAGTTTTTTTTTCTTGTGGTAATTCTGTGTATTCAGGAAAAAAAATGAAACGTTGAATAGGTCAAAAATCCAGCTGCAGATTTAAGAAATCAATCATGTCTACTGTCTTGTTTCCTACATACCTTCTAAACATTCTGCAAGCAAGCAAAAAGATTTTGAGAAGATAAATTAAGATTAAATGAAAGAAATGTGGAAGGCTGCAAAGTGCCTAAAGATGCAGTTTAGAAATGGGTCGTTTATGTAACAACCTCAGGAGCGACCTCATTTCCCCTCTCGTCTGTTCCAGTACTAATCACGGGCCTGATCATCTCGCATCATCTGCACCTGTTTATTCATGCCTTAAGTTACTGTAGATGGGTTTTTGCCTGAATGATTCATAGGTCACTGTGTGGTTTATCAAACACAAGACATCCCTTTGAAACTGCTCAGGTACAGGGATTAGACTGAAAATGGGAGACAAAAAGTCCTTCAGGAAGCCTGGAGAACTATTCCTGAACAAGAAACTCTGATTATTGGAAAAAATAAGGGGGGCCGGGTTAAGACTTTTGAGCAATGACTAATGTGTTGGCTCAGGTGGCAAAGGCTCTAGATTGTTGGTTTGGGGATCTGAGGATCTGGGTTTGAGCCCTGCTGTCTGTGGGTTGCCACACCCCATATCACCCAGCCACCGCACGCAGTGCCAGGCCCAAGCCCGGATAAAATGGCAGGGTTGCGTCAAAGAGGGCATCTGGCGTGGGAAAAAAAAAAACCCGCACTAAAGTTGTGTGCATATCAGATGGTCCGCTGATATCTTCAGTATTGAAGAGTTTTTTTTCCACTTTTCCGGGTTCCTGGTAACAAAAAAGCTGCGTTTTCTTTCTTTCTTTTTTCATTTAAAATTTTTGTTTTATAGCTTCTCTAGCAGGCAGCACGGTGGTGTAGTGGTTAGCACTGTCGCCTTGCACCTCCGGGTCTCCTCCGGGTTCTCGGGTTTCCACCCACAGTCCAAAGACCTGCAGATTAGGATAATTGGCGTTCCCAAATTGCCCGTAGTGTGTGAATGAGTGTGTGTATGTGTGTGTTCCCTGCGATGGATTGGCACTCTGTCCAGGGTGTACCCTGCCTTGTGCCCTAAGCCTCCTGTGATAGGCTCCAGGTCCCCATGACCCTGAATACAGGATAAAGCGGTATAGACGATGAGTGAGTGAGCTTCTCTAGCATAAGCGAGAACAGGAAGCAACTCGGTCTACCGATGTTCCACAACAATAAAAGTGACTATAAAGGGAGAAGACTTAAGTCTTACTTAACGTTGTTCATTGTATAAAAGTCGCAGGCACAGTATAGGCGAACACATTAGTCAGTAAAAGGTGACAGGGTTTCCAGTGTTTTACAAAATCTTTTTTGGACGATGTTACAGCTAATTTTATTAATCCTCCATTCATATCTGGAGACAAATAATCATGAGTCGATGGCTATAAATGCGATGCAGATCGACCTGCTTATTGGAAACGGTTCAATCTGGCAACATAAAGGGATTACTTTCTCTCTCTCTCTCTCTCTCTCTCTCTCAAATCCTGTTAGTGGTTGTGTGTGTGTTTTCTTTGCAGTAATTCCCTTAAAAGTTAACCATGATATTAATCCCTCTGTGCCCCTGTCCGATTGCTGCCAAGAATCCGTGTCTCTCATAGCATTAGAACTAGGAAAATGAAAAAACAAAAACAATGTTTTTTATTTATTGTTTTTGCTGTGTGCATATTGTCAGCTTAAAAAAAAACCCTCATACTGTGTCTTGTTGGTGATTGAACGGAGACGAGGGAGGACACAGTGAGTGTGTGGATATATAGGGGGTGGATGTGGTATAGAGATGGAACAGATTTTTTTTCCCTCTGGGTTTCTGAATAATAAATCAACAGGCATTGTGCCCCGCTGTCAGTCCTGTTATAATCCGAACAGTAGGGTTCCTGTGCAAGCTCGCTACACAATGCAGCAAACACAAGGACTGATCCGAGAAAGAGAGAGAGAAAGAAAAAAAACACTTACCCAGCTCATGAAGGACTTCTGTCCAAACCATGTGTGTCTATACGAGTGTGTGTTTGTGGTTGTGTGTGTGTGCAGTTTCCAGAGAAACGGGATGTTTCGGATTTAAGTCATTCATCCTCCGAGTACAGAGTGTGTCTGCAAAGCTGTAGGAGGTGAAACCAGTTGATATTCAACATTTGCGGATGTTTAAAGCGTGACATTCACTCCGCAGGGTTCCGCACTTCTTTCCACCAACTCCTTCGTCTTTAATATCAACAGAACTGCCGTTCGTGTTAATTTAATCTCGTCGAGAAAGCGGCATTAACAACTCCTAATTGTTGCTATAGCTGTTAAGTTTTTCCTCGCTTCGGCGCTGCTATAGCAACAGCCTCACCGTTACGCTCGGTGTGTTTAATCTCGGCAGACGTTTCTTAATAAATGTTTTGATGTGAAATTGGACTGGAAATTAAATGCTTTTTGGGAAAAGAAAAAGCTTGAAACACAATGTTTTCTGGTGGCTAGGGAGATGAAGGTGGGGTATCGGTTAAGCTCTCTTTGGTTAGAAGCGTGAACGTCGCTTTCTACAAAGAAAGACAAAGCGGACGCACAGAAGTGCAGACAGGTTTATGTGTGTATGATTTGAAGAAACATTTCTATGCTGCGTTTTTCACAGAGATTTGTAGACGGAAGGTCAGGCAGTGAATAAGTTCTGCATGTCGGAAATGCGCGTGTACCTGTGACTTTATTTTACAGAAATACAATGAATATATCTTTCAATGCACAAGCTTGTGAACTAGTTTCAGTACTTACTGTACCTCAACACAATTCCATGATCAAGATGGTGGTTCCATTACTGACACTTCAATTGCGTTCACACCCTCCCCAGACCTGTTATACTCTCATTGATGGCTCAAACGGCTAAAGTTCTTGGTTAGTGGAGGTTATTGGTTGGAAGGTTGGAAGTTTTGTTCTGACTCCAACTTCCTGGCATATGCAAAGAAAAAAAGTCTATTTCTGTGCTGTAAGGTAGGGACGGTAATCATCAGAAACCACACGATACGATTTTATCATGATACCTAAGTATATTGCCAAAAGTATTCACTTACCCATCCACATCATTAAATTCAGTTGTTCCAATTACCTCCATGATTATAGATGTATAAAATCAAGCACCAAGGCATGCAGAGCGCTTCTACAAACATTTGTGAAAGAATGTGTCGCTCTTAGGAGCTCAGTGAATTCCAGCATGGTCCTATGATGGGATGCCACCTGTGCAATAAGTCCAATCGTGAAATTTCCTCGCTACTAAATATTCCACAGTGGTATTATAACAAATTGGACGCGACTGGGAACGACAGCAACTCAGCCACAAAGTGTTAGTCCACAGAGCGGGGACAGGAGATGCCAAGACACATAGTGGTCAGCAACTTTCTTCAGAGTCAGTAGCTACAGACCTCCAAACTTCATGTGGCCTTCAGATGAGCTCAAGAACAGCACGTAGAGAGTTTCATGAGATGAGTTTCCATGGCTGAGAAGCTGCATCCAAGCGGTACATCACCAATGGCAATGCAAAGCATCGGATACAGTGGTGTAAAGTATGACGCCACCGGACTCTAGAGCAGTGGAGATGTGTTCTCTGGAGTGACCAATCACGCTTCTCTATCCGGCAATCCGTTGAACAGGTCTGGGTTTGGTGCTTGCCAGGAGAATGGTACTTGTCTGACTGCATTGTGGGATTATGGTGTGTAGTTGTTTCTCAGGAGTTGGGCTCGGCCCCTTTGTTCCAGTAAAAAGAATTTTTAAAGCTTCAGCATACCAAGACATTTTGAACAATTTCATGCTCCCATTTTTGTGGGAATGGTTGGGGACGGGCCCTTCCTGTTCCAACATGACTGCTCACCAGTGCACAAAGCAAAGTCCATAAAGACATGAATGAGCAAGTTTGGTGTGTAGGAACTTGACGACCTCAACCTGATAGAAGACCTTTGGGATGAATTAGAGCGAAGACTGAGAGCCAGGCCTTCTCGTCCAATATCAGTGTCTGACCTCAGATATGCACTTCTGGAAGAACGGTCAAAAATTCCCATAAACACACTCCTAAAGCTTGTGGAAAGCCTTCACAGAGTTGAAGCTATTATAGGGGACATCATATTAAACCCTATGGTTTAAGAGTTGGATGTTACTTAAGGTCATATACATGTATGGTGTCCATCTCTATTATAAATGATAAGATTAGATGATTAAATTCAGCAACCCTGCCTAAAGAGTTTACCTGCTAGATTTCCATACTGCACTCAAGCGTGATAGCATCTTAACAGTATTTTGTTTTTCTTTATTAATTAACCGATAATCCGAAGTCTATAAATAACATTTTCAATACAAACATACGTTATGCAAATGTGATGTATCTTTTGGAATGATACGGCAGCGCCTGTTGTTGTTGTTGTTTTCCTGTCACAGCTCGAGTTCCCTCATTACCCCACGGCTCAGGGTAACAGAGCCGAGAGTTGAGACGAGCCCGGTGCGCTCCTGCCCACAAGTCGCCAGCGTCCCTGTTTCAGCCTCATCTCCTAATGGCTATAACTCCAGAGCCAAGTCTACACCCATACACACGCTCACGAAGATCTAGTACGTGCTCGCGTCCTTCTCGATTTATTCAGAAGCGGCGCAGTCGAGCCCGCGCTGTAAACCACAGCTACCTACAGCACTGCGGTCGTATAAACGTCTCTGCGGGCTCCGGTACATCTCCATTAGCGGACACTGGCCGCGTGGAAGAGAAGCCGGGACTGACAGAGAAACGGCGGTGCATAATCGAGCAGCACTGCATCATTTTTAAGAGGTCGATAAAAACAAGTCCCCCCGCTTCATACATACCACAAACCCTCACCCGACTCAGTTTGTAAACCCCCACACACACACACAAACACACACACACACAATCCCGATTGTTGTGTAATTGATTCTGCATGATGGATTGTTTTCTGAATTCAATTACGCTAAATTGGGGATAATGTTAAATTGATCCCCAGCTCGCTGCTGATCATCCATCTTGTGTCAAAACTGCGGCAATGCCGCATCAAGTCTTTAAGCAGTCAGTAACTGTACAGTCTATATAACACTCACGAGCCACACAACAGCGGGGTCAATGAAGAGCGCAGCGCTAGGCTTGGCTCTAGTTTCTGGAAAACACTTTGCTGATAAATAGTGGGAGGGTTTGTACTTTTTTTTCTGGCTTGTTTAATGAAGTAATGCACATCGATGGGGTGCGGACTCGCATCTTCTTCAACGATTTACGGAAAAGCCAGAATTAGGTTTCACCAAAAGTCATTTTTCTCTTACACTTTTCCTGTAAACTCTTTAGAAGAGCCCGTAGGATGCATATATGTGACTTTTTAAATGTCTATAAGTGACCTTGGAAAGCTTTTTGATGTGCATAAATTAGCCTAAGTGAAGTTTTTTTTGTTTGTTTGTTTATTTCTGTTGCACGAAAACAAGTTTGGAAAGTGAAAGTTGTTGTTTCTTGTTTTGCTCTTGTGTTACTCAGGAACTTTACAGCAGAAGCTCTGAATTTCACATTGTGGGAAAATATTAGGTTATTGATATTATGTCACAATATTATTACAATATTATTATTATTTTGATTAAATATCTCAATATTTGAAGATTCTAAGATTATTTTGACTGAATGACTCATTATGGAGACTTATCAATACTTGTTATTTCAAATTAATATTTTATTTCACCGTACTGTCATTATTTTGCCGTATGTTGACTAAGTATCTTTTTTTCTCAATATCTCGTTTTAAACGATTCCATTATTTACATTTTGTGTCTCATTACTTTGACTTAATATCTCATAATTTTGACATCTCTTCGACATAATTTTAAGCTTAATATTGCATTTTGATGTAGTATTTCATTATTTTGACTTAAGATCCCATTATTATATATAATAATAATAATATTTTATTACTTTTATTAAATATCTCATTGTTTTGACTTAATATCTCATAATAATGACAATATCTCATTCCTCCAGTTTAAAATCTAATTATTTTGACTTAATATCTATTTTTTGACTAAATATATAATTATTTTGACTTAACTCATTGTCTCAACTTAATGTCTCATTATTATTATGACTATAAATCTCATTATGTTGACGTATTATCATATTGTCTTAAATTATCTCATTATGTTGATGTAATTTATCCCAGTTTCAACTGAATATCTCATTCCTTTGACTTAATATACTGGCAAAATAAAATGTATTCAATTATTTTTGAAAGCTCTGTATGTTTTAAACAAATATTATTTAACATTAATATCCTATTATTTTAACTTAATTTCAGTATATTGAGTCATTATTGCAAGATTTAATTTAATTATTTTAAGAATTATTTTAATGTCAGCTTCTGTTTTATTATTTTAAGATGCAAGTTTTTTTAATTGCATTTTAGTGCAATATCTTATTATTCCTTGTTAATTCCATATTTTTATTAATTAAAAATGACTTATTTGGAGGAATAGAGTCAAAGCTTTTTCGCGTAACTGAATTCCACTAAAGCAACGCCTGGTTAAATTTCTATTTTGAGAAACAGCATGTAGAATAGAAATATTATGACTATGAACTAATCTCACATCATTTAATTAGCTATGTTACTGACAAACTGTGTGCGTGTGTTATATATGATGACAGAAATACAAAATAAGGTGTCAGAAATGATAGATAAGTCAAAATAATGACATGTTGCAATAGCGACATGCTAAGCTGAAATAATGAAATCATATCTCGAAATGATAACGATGAGATAACGATAAGTCAAACTAATGAGTTATTAAGTCAAGTTAATGCCAAAGCACTTCATCATGCGGTTCAGGACCTTTCCCTTGTAGTGGGTCTTGGCACGTGTTAAAGTCACGAGTCTCCATCATCATGATGTCTGATGTGTGATCTGCTTTTCCACGTCACACAATGACGGAGACTTCACGCCTGTGATCTCATGAGGCAGTTTATTTCCAGGGTGGATTCTCAGACGGGAAGAGAAGCAGGCAGCGACCCCAAACAGCATGCGCATGCATGTATACACAGGGTACTCATTTGTTTATGCACAAAAACATCACAATAATGATTTTTTTTTTTAAACAGACCTGTTTTGCCCTCTAGCAGGTGATGTGACTCACACAGCAACGTGATGCCGACGCTATTCTTTGTGCAGCACTTAATTGCGCCATCTGCTTACTGTGTGAAACACATGTATAGAGACGTCAGTGTGTATGGTGAAATCACACGCTTTGGAAGCGATCATGCTTGAGAAGTAAAGCAGGATGCTGTTGATAAAGATGTCTGGAACATTTTAATAGCTTATAACGTATTCATGTCATATCTGAATTAGGGGATTTTGTTTATCTGAACACATCTGGATTAACTTCCTTGATTGAGACGCTGGAGTATTTATTACAATAAAAATGGAAAAATGAAAAATAATCGAATACATAGTGAGTGTCAGGGTTGCCCCCTAGTGGCTGCTTACGTCTTCTTTTGTGTTTTTGTGTGTATGTGTGTGTGTGTGTACGGCAACTACGCGAGTTCTGCCGCTACGACGAGTCAGAAGTTTTAATTAGGTGGCTCAAGACACCTGCTTTGTTGAAATGTAACCATTGCATCTATATAAATAAATGAAAGGTTTAGTCTGTACATTGTCCCAGATTATTAACAGCGTACTGCACATGTGTCAAACTGTGGGCGTGTCTTAAATCGACTACTGGACCGAATTTAATGATTTTTTTTGCGGTCCTTAGATCTCTGCCTGAAGTTTAACCTGCACCATAAGTGAAATCTAAATGTGGAGTAAAAGTGATGTTATGAACAGT
>JAOVVA010000024.1:16616899-16629550 GCA_028565275.1 Leiocassis micropogon
CTCATGGTGAGGAGCTCCATCATGCTGGAAAAGACATTGTTCATCACCCAACTGTTCTTGGATGGTTGGGAGAAGTTGCTTTAAATTCACAAAAAAGAAATTGTTTATTGTTCATTCTTTATTCATGGCCGTGTTCTTAGGCAAAATTGTGAGTGAGCCCATTCCCCTGGCTGAGAAGCGACACCACACATGACACCACACATCAGGATTAGAGAGAATGACTTTACCGCAGTCCTCAGCAGTACGATCCCTGTACCTTTACCTACAGTATCAGTCCATTACACTGTGTGTTTGTGTGTGTGTTTATTAGAAGTGTTAAAAAAAATTTGCATCCAAATTGGATTTGTGTGTGTTATCCCCCCTCCCCCCCCGATTATTTGCTTAATTACTCTTAATTTTATTAACTCGTTCTTTGAGACGATGAAATCAATACAACTTAGTAAAGCCATTATGAATATACAATTTCTTTATAAATGAAAAAATAGCTAAACATTAATTATAAATCTTAGACAAGGGAATCACCAGGGACCGGCCGATACGACATCATCACTACATCATCGATGTGTCGCTCCGGACCACGATTTTATAATTATCCCAAATCCATAATGATTTGGATTTTATTCAGATTTTAACCAAATTTAGAACATAATTCTAACAGAATAAAATTTAGAACATAATTCGCTCTTAATATTTCCTGCCTGCTAATATGGGAATAGTTTAGAGCGCCACCTGTAGGATTATAGAGGAAAGGCAATATTTTACCACCTCAAATGCATACATGTATACATTTATTATTAGATTTTAAAAATCGATCTTGTAGTCAGTGTGAAGATACATGAAAGAAGAATCACACAAAAGAATCATGAAACGTAACTGAACCAGATTTTTTTCCCCCTGTCTCTAGTAAAAATAATAAATTATTTTATAGGAGTAAAACAGTGATTATACTCATTATTTATTCCTCTCCTCTTTACTTATGTCCTTTTGTTCTCTCAGGATCAGTCTGCCTAAACATCTTAATGTCTTTTTAATTCTCTTCTCCTGCTCTGTGAAAAGTCAATATTTTCTCATTCAGGCTGTCTCAGCGCTGCTTTTCCTCTGATCCTCGTTTACTCCTGCCTGAGAGGCTGCTTGATTTTTGCTTGCTTTAACAAAGTAAATGTATGTTTTTTTTATGTCAGTAGACGCTATAATGACAGATAAATTATGGGAGGTGAAGGAGGAGGTGAACGTTTGAACGTTAGGTAAATGAGAGATGCTCTGTGCTAACAGAATAATCAGAAAAAAAAATTATTGTATCAAAGTGATATTTAGCATATTTTACACACACAAAAACAAAACAACAACATAGCCGCATGCCTCCGTATTGATTCAAGGCTTGACTCCGCCCCATTCCATCATTTGTGTTTTGTGATCGTGCTCAGGTGTTGAGTGTTAATTTCTTTGTCTTTAAATACCCTCATGTTTTATGGTACAGTTGGACTTTAGTTCCTGAGCTTGAACATGGCCCAAAAAGTTTACATGAAGATTAAATTTTTAAATAAATATTCAAATTTCAACAAACTTCTCTGCACAAATATGAACAGAAAACGTCATGCATCCCTTATTTTGCCTTCCACATCGGTCATGAAAAATCCCCAAAGCATAGCTGTCTCGCATATCATTATTGCAGGGTAATTGCTATGACAAAATCATAAATATTGGCACCTCTGCAACAGGGACACATATTTGTAGATAGATTTTAACCCTTAATCAGGTGAAAGGTAAATCCCATGGGATTTGTTTATTTTGTGCTTTATTTTTTTTGTATTATTGCATATTATTCAGTAAAAAATTACCTATTTTTTATATACGTACAGTAGGTACAGTATGTACAGTGTATGTTTTTATATAGACCCTATTCCTGGGCGAGAAAATATATAGTGTAACTTCACTGTCCTTTATTTGCAACATAAAAATGACAACGATGAAACATTTTTGAAAAAAACTAAAGGAAAAATTCCTGAAATTTTGAAACTCTGCAAGTATTTCAGTGAGTGCTCTATAAAGGATATGGTTCCTCACTCGTCTAGGGTAATATTAGGGTAATAATGTGTATATGTAATTTTATTTTTTCTAAGAAAAACATAGATATAGGTTATAGGAACATTTTATTTAAACATAAAATTAGCAAAAATACAAAAAAGATTTACTAAATTAAAATGACAACAAATAAAATTTTGGAGGAAAAAAAGGTTTTCCGTGAGCCCTCTAAAGAGTTCTGCTACTTTTGTTTGCATTCAGCCTAAAGGGTGTGCAAACTTTAGCACTGAAGCTTTTTTTATTGTTCTTCATTTCCATCTGATCTCATTCTAAGTTCTGTCTTGTCTAATCTAGTCTAGTCTTGTCTAAAAGACTGCCTGAATAAAAACTATAAATATTGGCACCTTTGCCATAGGAGCTCATGTTTATAGATAGATTGTAAGGTCTTTGATGGTGATGTTTTTTTCACACTCAACCTGAAGGGTGTGTTAACTTTTGCATTGAAATAAACATCCTGCTGCATAAACATAATATAATATCCGACTGTATTCTAACGGTGATAGTTATTGTAGTAGTTCTACTAGGAACGTTAAATAGACCAGGATGCTCATTTCTCACTTGTAGGTTTTTTTCTTTTTTTTTAGTTGCGAGTACTTTTGTATATTTCTGGGGCCATTTCAGGACACGCCGATTGTCTCTCCTCACACCATCCGTGATGAACCACCTCTCCTCCTCTTCCAGATGTGATTTGAAAGCAACCACATCCCCATCTGATGAACATATTCATAAACCTAATGTACCTGATCGGACTTAATTGAACCGCACACGTGGAGATAATACACGTCGCCTCGTATGTGGTACACGAAATTCAAAAGCCTGGAAGTAATAGAAATGTTCTCCGGTGCATTAAACAAGAAGAAAGTGTTTGTGCGGTGCCATAAATACGCCGGCGATAGCATCGCCCGTGCACTCGGCGGGGCCGTGCTTTATCTGCCCGCCGTAAATAGACCGCTGTCTCCAGGCACCGGTTTGTTTTTCTAAAGGGTCGGAGGCTAAAAGGGTTTTAATTCTGTCACTTGATTGTTTTAATGATAGCTGATCAGGCTTTGAAACAATACCGTTGTTTCAAATTATATTTTGATAAGGCTGTTTATTTCTAATTTAATACTAATTGCAAATGAGTAATTAGTAAAAAGCAACAAATGTTCTGTTGTTTTTTTTTTATTTTAATAATTATACATTATCAGTTATTCATTTCCCACACAACAGTGTCCATGCTTTTGTCTCCTTATCTCCAGAGAGTTGTCTCCTTAACCGCTCTGTTTTATTCTGTTGTATTTGGTCGATGTTTCCTCGTTCAAATTGTCTTTCAGTAACATTTGTTCAACCAGATTGGATAAAGTGAAATAGAATTGAGCCAAAGCACCAACACTGAAGGTGCATCATGTCTGATCTCTCCATTTTGTAGTACCTTAGGGATTTTTGTTTGTTTTTTCCAATATATTTTCGATATAATACAGTTTGTGATCCATAATACCTTTTCCAGATTATGTCTGATCTCATTTCTTCAGTATTAGATCAACTCGTCCATCTGTCCTCTGGTGTATCCAGTCTCTGATAGTTTTTTTTCCTGCTTGATCTTTAATTCTGCTGCATTTACATCTGATGTTCTGTATCATTTAGAAAAATATTTGTGTATCAGTGTGTCTAATAATAGATGTTCTGATCTTTTAACCTTGTGTCTGATCTGTAATACGAGTTCTTTCTTCTTTTCCGCGCAGTGCTCGTGTTGTTGATCGTGACGGTACGCCGGAGGAAGAAGGAGCCTCTGATCGTGGACGACGAGCGAGACGTACGAGAGAACATCGTGCGTTACGATGACGAGGGCGGCGGAG
Source organism: Leiocassis micropogon (assembly GCA_028565275.1). Lineage (NCBI taxonomy): Eukaryota > Metazoa > Chordata > Actinopteri > Siluriformes > Bagridae > Leiocassis > Leiocassis micropogon. The sequence continues at coordinate 16,620,817 of JAOVVA010000024.1, forward strand.
AGGAAGACACAGAGGCCTTCGACATGGCGGCTCTGCGCCATCTCAACGCCACGCGGGAGAGCAAAACGCGACGTGACGTGACCCCCGACATGCCCGCCGTACCCACCCTGTACCACAGCCGCCCCCCGCCGTACAAAATGGCCCCCGATAACGGCGTTTTCCGCGAGTTCATATGGGACCGGTTGAAGGAGGCGGACGTGGATCCTTCAGCTCCACCGTACGACTCACTCCAGACGTACGCCTTCGAGGGCAGCGGCTCTGCGGCGCAGTCACTCAGCTCCCTCGAGTCGCTCAGCACCGACTCGGAGCACAACTATGACTTCCTGAGCGACTGGGGGCCACGTTTCAAAAAGCTGGCGGATCTCTACGGCCATGCCGAAACCAGCAACGTGTTCTCCTCCTAGCTGTGGGGGGTCGGGTTGTCAATAGAAATAAAAACAAAAAACAAAAAAACGAACAGTCACCGAGTGCCAATGACTCACCAGTCCTCGAAGGAACGCAGGAGGGACACTTTTTATTCTGACAAAAATGGATGGTGAAAAAAAAAAAAGACAACATAAATGAACAACAAGTGACAGATGCCAGAAGATGGCCTGATCCCCAAAAGAGATGGGAGGAAGAATGAAAAAAAAAAAATGAAAAAAAATAGGAACATTTGTATGTGGGAGGAGAATTATTGGCATCGATTTCCCACCGAAACGTCGATAATCCTCCCCGAGGACAGATTGTGGATTCTTACATTGTGGCACTTGGATTTAAACCCACAATAAGACGCCAAGCTCAGACAACAGACAGGATCTAGCGGGGATAAAGGGCAGGGGGTGGAGGCGTGCGAGAGACTCGCGAGAAATTTGTTTTGTGGAGACTTTCAGAGGCGGTGATGAATCAGAGCAGTCCCGCCTGGCGAGCGAGCACACGAGCGAGCTCCGCCGCCTCGTATTCCGTGTTCTCCAGCGGTGTCTCAATGTTTCTGCTCTCTCACATACAGTACAGTATTTCTATGACTCACAGCTACTTCAGCCACAAAACGGAAAGAAAAAATCAATATGAATTTAGTCGCCGAAATACTCTCGAAAGACATATTGCCTTGTGAGGTAACGCAACCGTCGCTGTGTAAAATATCTTTCATCTGACATCAGGCTTTAGTTTCATATGAAATAAAGCATCAGTCTTGATGAAAAATAGCCAAGCCACTGATTTAGAGGGGAAAAAAGAGGGTTTACATGTACTATATCACTTATTCGGGATGAGTTTCGCCGTCCTCGCTTCGGAAAAAAAAGTGTCTTGTTGGGTTTCTTTTGTGCAGCGGGAACATTGAAATGATGTGAAATTGAAGGATTAAACCTATCCATCACTCTCTCTCTCTCTCTCTCTCTGAAAAACAAACGTGTTTATAGTGTCAGGTTCTGCCTCATGTACTCTGTACTGTAAGTACATTCTGGATGATTATTGTGCAAGTCTTTTTTTATGTTTTGATTTGTTTGGAGGTTTTTTTTTGTTTGTTTTTCTACCTGAGACCAGCCAAGCTGTTGCAGACGTGAGGCGCCTCGAAACCGAAACCTTGTTAATACACGAAACGTCCATCCCGTCTTACAGCTTCTCTCAGTTTCAATTGTGAACAACACGAAACGAAAACGTGATTTGAAACTCTGCTTTGAAATATTCTTCATATCCACCATAATTGAGATATGGACTTATTTTGTACAGTCGTAAAAGTCAATAAAAAATGCACAGCTTCTTTTTAATGATCTCTCTATGTCTCGCTTTTTCTGTGATTTGGCTGATTTATTTTGACTCTCCATCTATCATGTGCTGCAATTGCTTTGTTTTTTTTAGTTTTCTTTATTAAATTCATTAATATTAAATTATTTGTCACATTTATCTCATAGCACAGTGAAATTATGTTTTCCCAGTTAGGAAGCTGGGGTCAGAGTGCAGGGTCAGCCAGGATACAGCACCCCCTGCAGCAGATAGGGTTAAGGGCTCAAGATCTCAAAAGCCATGCTGGTGCTCGAACCCTCAACCTTCCGATCAGTAACCCAGTCGCAGACAGCCTTAACCGTTTGAGATACCACTGTCCTACCTACATTAAATGACCAATCCTCCAACAGACTTCAAATGAACGGTTTGATCAGTGTTCACCTTCATATCCACACACCCTTCAAAAAAGTTTGAGAGCTAAGGCTTTAATGCAAACAGCGTTCACCTAAAAGAGTCAACAAGCTGACTCAGAGAACTGATTCAAAATGTTGATACAAAGAGTCGACTCAGAAAGCTAAGTCAAAGAACTGATTCAGAGCTAACTTAACAAATCTGACTCAACAAACCAACTCAAAGAGCAGCTTTAAAGTTCATTAAAAGCGCATTAAATGAGTCGACTCGAACAGGGAACTCAGAAAGCTGACTCAAAACAGCTGACTCAGAGCAGACAAAAAGCTGAATTCAATAAGGTTGTTTCATAAAATAATCTGACTCAAGAAACTGTGCCAAATCAAAAAGCTGACTCCAAACCCTGACTCAGAGATCATTTTAAAGAGATGTTCAAAGAACCTCACAATTACTGTAGTTGCCTCAAGTCAACTCAAATAAACTGACTTAAAGAGTTGACACCACAAGCTGACCCTCAGAGCCATCTTAAAATCTTGACTCAAAGAAAGGGTTCATTCTAAAAAATTAAGAAAAAAAAACACCGGACTCAAAGGGCCAGATAAAGAGGAGATTTAAATATTCAAATAATTAATTTATAGAGCTGACCTAGAGAGCTGAGGCAAAGCAACAAGCTGACTCACAAACTGACTCAGAGGGTCAAGCTGACCCAGAAAGCCCATTTAGAGCAGAATTAAGAGTTGACTAAAAAAGCTGACACCAGAGGGCTGACTTGAAGATTCCGGCTCAAATAGACTCAAAGGGCTGACTCAAAAAAGCAGGCTTAATGTGCTGACTCAGTGGAGACTCAAAGATCTGACTCAGAGCAGACTCATGGGATTAACTCGATAAATCTGACTCAACAAGCCGACTCAAAAAGCTAACTCAAAGATCTGACTCAGAGCAGTTTCAAAGGGCTAACTTAAAAGAGAGCAGTCTGAGGGAGCTGACTCAAAGCAAACTAAAAGAAGTCAACTCAAATAGACGATGTAGCGCAGACTCAAAAGAGCTGCCTCAAAGAACTGATTAAACAATCTAATTTTAAAAAAACAATTGAGTGCAGACTCAATGAGTGACTGAAAAGAGCTGACTCACAGAGCAGAGTCAGATCAGACGCAATGCAGACTCGAAGGTACAACTCAAAAAAGAACTGACTCAAAGCAGACTGAAAAAACCTGACTCAAAGAGCTGACCTAGAGCAGACTAAAAGGACTGACTCACAGAGCTTAATCAGAGCAGAGTGAAAAAACTGACTCGAAGAATCACCATAGAGCAGACTCAAAGGGCTGATTCAAAGACTCGAGTCAGAACACACACATGGTAGATCCAAAGGTACAACTCAAATTGTAGACTAAAGGAACTGACTGAAAGCAGCAAGAAAATAAAGCTGACTCAAGAGCTGACCTAGAGCAGACATGAAGGACTGACTCAGAAGAGTTGATTCAAAGAGCTGATCCAAAGACCCGATTTAAAGAGTTTACTCAGAGCAGACTCAAATGCACTGGTTCAGACAACTGACTTAGGGCAGACAAGACCTGACTCAAAGAACCAACTCAAATATCTGACTCAAGGAGCTGGATTATTGAGCATTATTATCCATGTAGTTGTGTCACGCTCCTCTCTGTAATCACATAGATCTCATGTGATGTGATGTTAGGAGACAAAGTTCTTTTTCACTAAATCTAACCCTCCACTGTGTTAAAGTCTCCAAACTGACTCAGAGACGATTCAAACAGTCGATTCGACTTAACGAGATGTTTTTGCTCACGGTGGTATTGCATTTGTGTCAGGAGCTGAATAGAAAAAAAAAAACTTCTGACTCAGAAAAAAACCTCCAGGTTAAACTGTGAGTGGGAAGAACCGAGTCTGAGCTTTCTGATTTCTCCGACATGCGGCACTGACCTACATAAACACCGGAGTCTTAAAAAAAGGGTTTTATTTTCACTCTGTCCTATTTGAGGTGTACAAATGATTGTGTTTTTATTCCCATTGAGTTATCATTCTGATTATTAACAGATTGTTAGGCTGCATGTAAACAGCCAGTAAACCATTTCCCCTTCGCTCCCTTACCCGAGTCTGATGAATGGCGCGAACCACATCCGAGTGTTTAAAACTCCTCGGTTAAATTAGCCGAGAAGGATGTGACAGATGACTCTGCAGCCGCGGAAAGGATGAATAAACCTACAGAAATACGACGGCACGTCCGGGAACGACAGGAACTGAAAACTCAGCCTATAAATCGTTAAGAGTGGAACTCTGCTCTTCCTCACGGATGAATGATGCAGCTGTTCGTCGAGCGAGTTAACCCAGGACGACCCCGCTGTCGCCGTACCAAACACAAATCAGCACAGAGTCGCTAGGCTAATCTAGGAGCTGATTCTTACTAGGGGTTAGGGGAAGGAAAAAAAACATGGAGAAAGGGAGATTTTCTGGCCTGCGCTGGGGAAGAAACACGATTCTGTTCAGACACAATTAAAAAAACTTTACATAAAACTTTACATCATTACTCTCGAAGATGCTAATTAAGTTATTGAGCTAAAATGGTTCTACTGTACAGTACATACAGTATAGGAGCATTCAAGTCAAACCAAGACTTGATGAAATTTCTGGTAAATGGAGGTGTAAAACTGATTGACGTTTACAGGAGACTTCAGGCACAGTACGGTGATGAGACTTGTAGCAGTAAAACATTTGAACGGTGCAAACAATTTAAAGAAGGCAGCGAATGCCGATCCCGGCCGAGGTGGCTCAAAGCACACTGAGAGACTGAAAACTTTTTACCTTGATGGTGTCCAAGCACTAGTGAAACACTGGGATAAGTGCTTTAGTGTATCAGAGGATTGTATAGAGAAATAAAGGGAGTTTTTACTCTCATAACTGTATTCTGTCATTCTGCACAATCAAAAGTTCCTCTTTGACTTAAACACCCCATAATTTTTAACTATGGGTGCTCCAATCAACCAAAATCGGCCACCGATCAGAAGTCGTCTGTCTCTCAACTGGCCAGTGTGTTGACGCAAAATACACGAGTCGACAGTCAAATCAATATACCATCGGCAGTCTGGGAATATTACCAGGTCTCTTTAAAAGATGTCAAATTTGCAATATGCAGGTTTTTTTTTTTCCAAAGCAAAACCAAACCATGTGGGGGAACGTCTGCTAAAAACTTTAACTCAACAAACTTTGAGTATGAAAACTTATCCACAAAGGATAGTTGACCTCTTTCAACCATAAATCGACCCTCACTCAGCCACCTATAGCAGAATCCCTCTACAAGCTCGAGCCTTTCTGTGCAGAGAGTAAACCATCACAGAAATGATGATGAAGAGCGAAATAAAGAGCAGCTCCCAGCTCTGGCCGAGGCTGCCCTTCACCGCTCCACGCGTGCGGGCTCACGGTGAGCGACTACTCAGCACGGCTGCACACATTCTCACACACTGTCTCTTAAAAATGTAGAAATTCTGATATTTATAAAGAAACGCCTGCCCTCGCTGCTTACTAACGATTAGCCCTGATCGGCCGGCAAATACACACTGACTACTGCGTGTGTTTTATTTAAAAACGCTCAGTGCAGAGTTTTGATTTGTTCTTCATTGATGCAGCCTTGTTATAACGAGCAGTACAGTCATGTTTTAGATAAGCATTTTGGGGTGGGTGTGTGTGTGTGTGTGTGTGTGTGTGTGTGTGTGTGAGCCCCTTGATGCTAGCTGAGGAATGGGAAATGTTTGCTCTTTAGTCGGCCATAGACTATTCTATTGGTTTCAGTTTCTTTATAATTACATGAAATAATAAGTGGATGAAATATGTTGCATTTGTCTCCTTGCAATAAATAAAGTTTTAAATGTATGATGATTTTTTTTTTCTCAGATCCTAATTATATTTGTGCACTGATGTTTAGAACTTTTTTTTTTTTTACTGGTATACTGTAAATAGTAAATATCTACATAATAAATATAACATTTTAAACACACACACACACACACACACACACACACACACACCTGTGATCAGAGGTCAGTGTTCACAATCGGCTGATTCTGGTTTCGGCCCCAAAAACGCTGATCGGAGTATCCCTTAATTTTAAATATTTTTTATATGTTGTTACAATTTGTTTAATAAATAATTTTTTTTTAATTAAAACATACTTTTTTCCTGTTTGATGTTTTTTCTTTTATTTAATTTTGAGGGTTTTTTTTAACACAAAATACCAAACCAAAATATTGCTATATATTTATTTTAAATATTTCAATAACATTTTAATTAAAACTCAGTTCGCACACTTACTTGAATAATATAAACTGCAAATGTCACTATGTTATCCAATTTTATATTTCTGGAGCCGTCTCAGACGTGGAATGTGAAAAGAGACTTGCACATCGGACTCGCGGTCACAGCCGGTTGTGGCAGCCTTGGGATTTGAACTTGATGAAAGTTTTAAACCTATGTTAGCTGTCAGCAATTGAAATATCATTTGGCGTTCATTTTCAACTATTTTTATTTTAATCCAGCTCATTAATTATCGGCCTTAATTAGGAGCCGCTGGAGGAGCCGTTTGGTGTTAGCTCGCATCGCTCTTTTATAAAACTAGACGCAGATTTTTAATCAGCAGCCTTTTAACCTTTTAGCGCATAAATCTTACAAAAGAACTTCATCTGAGTGTGAAATGTTCCTCCTGCAAAGTGTTCACACTACCTCTCGAAAATAATCCACATCACATCAGGAAGCGTTCGAGGTCTAATCGTCTAAAGCTGGAGCGGCGGCGTATGATTCATGAGCGCATTTCCGGCCTGTTATTAGGTTTGCTTTTCTTTTGTAAGCAAAGCATTTCAGCTAATGGATTTTTTTTCTCCTTTTATTTTTTTTCTCCCCTTTGCATGAGTCCAATGCTAATTTAGTCATTTGGGTTCCCGAAAAACAAACGAAAAAAAAAAAAAAAAGTAATGAAGATTGAGAACGCTGATCATTAGAGAGCGGCCGTTCTCTTGAAAGTAAATGTAATTATTTGTTAACTGGCTCACTAAATGAAAACTAAAAGGGCAATCGAAATGTCATTTGACTTAGCACTAAGTAATAATAAGTAGCGTTTTAATTAAGCAAATAAGCAAGGAGTAGCTAGAGTAAGCAGATAACACTGATGGGGGGAAGAGAGAGAGAGAGAGAGAGAGAGAATCACTGATGACTATCACTATAGATGAAGCCTGCGTTCATAAATCACACTGACTCGGGATCAATACCGCTTTACATTTGAGTATAATCATATTTTTGGGTTGCTGCGCTGCCTATTGGATTTGTTAACTGGCCTACATACCTCATAAACGTTCAGCAATCAGTCACGACAAAAGCCCGACATCTCAATGCGCACTTTTTTTTTTATTCTGCGTCTCTCAGGAATAAAGAAGTTCGCCTTATTGATTTTTTGTTGCACTGTCGTGAATTAAAGGAACGCAAAAGACGTTTTTTTTTTTTGTTTTTTTTTTTACACAGTAGGGCTGTTTGGCCCTGATAAAAGGCTTTATACTAAAAACGGGCCCGTGTGTGTAAAACTGAAAGCACGTATTAACTATTACAAGCACCATGTTGGGATTATAAACGACAACCCGAGTGCGAGTCGAGAGTCTGACTAGTTCGCACTTCGGTTTCCTGCTTTGATTTTCGCAAACGCGGTTATGATATTTCATGAGGCGTGAGGTGAAACGTCTTCACTTCTCCGAGGAAAATCTCCAGCAGAAAGCTGAGAACCTGCTGAAAGATCAAATCCCAAATAAAGAACATTAAAAGACAGAGATGAAAGGCAGTCGTAAAAGATCCTAGAACTTCCTGAAATAAACGCTTGTAACATAAAGCAGTAGAAATATCATCATGCTCTGGGACATTTGGAGATTTCCAGGGGTTCATGTATGACGGATTGTGTCACATCCAATCAGGTTATTAAGATGCATTTGGGTGATTTGAGATCTGAATATTTTCAGATTCCTGTTTCAATGTATCCAGCATGGATAGTGTTGATGTTAGTGCTTTAAAGTGATGTTTAGGATTAAAACATTACCCATTCCTAAAAAGGCAACATATTCATAAACAAATTTTTGCTGAAATTAAAGAATGTATATGTTTCACCTACTGACCTCTACTGGCCATAGCGCGAAACTAACCCGAGCGACTTTAATGCCTGACTTCATATGACGTGTCACAAGTGAATGCAACATGCAACTCCATAATAAATGTGGCCAGGGAAAAGAATTGCACGATTTTCTAGTCCACTTGAAGTGAACCAAGGATCATAAGATGCATATCATGTGGGCGTGGCCTGTCCTGCATTAGATTACATTAGCTAACAGTCCTAACTATGGGGTCTGTGTCCATCAAAGCATGAATGACCCCTGCTGCTCTCTTTCAAGGACGGTAGCAAAAAGAAAACAGAGCCACTTTCAGTTTGGTTTTTAAAGCAGCCAGTACAGTACCAACAGGAATCATAAATGAAGGTTAAGTGAGGTTTCATATTTTACTTGATTTATGTCTTTTCTAAATGTTTTGATTGTTTTTATATGCAGAAATATGATTATAGTGTTGGAAATTGGTAATATTGGTAATA
>JAOVVA010000024.1:16633958-16663333 GCA_028565275.1 Leiocassis micropogon
TTCCAGTTATCAACAAAGGGTAATCTCTGTTGTTGACACCAAGATTGTAACCATTCATTAAAGGCAAATAATCTACTAAACCTCTCGATTCCTCGCTGAAATGTGGGGAGTGGTCCAGATACGACGATTCTTGTCGTGGGTGATGTGCTACGGACTTTCTCAACCAGGCTCCTGAAGTCCTTCTTTAGGATCTCCGTCTGCCTCAGCCTGGTGTCTTTTGTGCCAGCATGAAGGACCACAGCTCCAATGTTCTCCCTCAGGGCCGCGGGCACCTGTGCAGCAACATCAAGAACACTAGCACCAGGTAAACAGCGAGTAAGCATCTTACCTTACTCCTGCTGGACGATGGAGTCTCCGATGATCAGCGCGTCGTGTACCATCTCGCGAAGAGGAGCGAAGCGGTTTCATGTTGAGAATTAGAAGACGGGTGGCGGCAGAGGGGGAGAGGTCCTCGCCCGGGGCTTGGCGCGCGCCTTTCGCTGCTGCTGTATCCAGGCTTCATGGTATCCCAGCGCCGGGGTGAAGGAAACCTGGACGGGCCGCGTCCTTGGTGCGTTGGACCTGGGCAGAGAAACACGCAGGGTTGAGGTTGTTGGGGAATTTGTGTCATGCTAAGAATTTACCTGGGACAGGTGAGCGTCGGTCCGTCACAATTCCAGTGTGGCTTTCTGCTGCTGTAACTGGGCCAGCTTCACATAGGTCGCGGATTTGCTTCTCCACGGCCTCCAGCTCCAAATCCACCGAATGCAGCTCCAATGTATCCTCACCTGCACTCAGAGGCAGACACACAACACGACATAGTGTTTAAAAACAAAGATAATATGTGTAAAAAAAGCGTAGGCAAACTTGTGATATACAAGCATGGCTTAGGGATTACCAGCGTTCCATTTTTCCTCCAGAGTCCGGGTTTGATAGCTTCCTAAGGTCTGCTTGTGTGGAGTTTGCATGCAGTTCTGCTTGTTATACTACACCCACGTTCCAAACCCTAATCAAGTGGCTAAAATCTTGATTTTACACATTGCCTCTTTTTCAACCTTTTATTACAGCCCGTTGATGGAAGTTAGTGCTTCGGCAAGATGATCATCGGTGTTTCCGAGTTGATTAAATCATTTTAACACACATGAGTACGGTAACATCCATAACCCTAGATATACTGTAACTACAGAGCACAAAAAAGAGAGTCACACTTTCAGAGCATGACGTATTTATTAGCAAAGAGCCTGCGCTAAACGAGAAGACGGACACCAAGCCTCATCGCTGAACATTACGAGTTTAACGACTGTCTACGATTTTACAGTTTTCTATTTAATTCCACTGACACAAACATCAAAGACAGACACGGCGATTAAAAATCGATTAAAGCATCAACGTTTCTGGTTGCCTTGACTAAAAAAAATATGACTTGTACATTACAGGAACTCTAATGTACTGGGAGTTATTGCCACATCCCCCCATACAGTCTTGACCCCAGTTCAAGCCATTTCCAACTGCTTGGGCTATTAAAGGCGTTCATGGGAGGCCAGCGTTTCACTATGTTGTACTACGTTTGAGCACAAGCACCCAAAGCCAGCTAACTGTAAAGCATGTGATGCCAGTAGTGCGTGAAGGCGCAAGTGAATGTTCACCCAAGGTCCTACTATAGTTGTAAAAATGGGAAAAAACACAATGGTCACCATTGGCCTCCATAGTCCCTAGTTGGACTACAGAAAAATGGATGGATGGATAGATAGATATACAGTATAGTCAACTATATCCTCATACATCTGTATGTTGATTAAGCTAAAGCTAATACATTGTGTATGTACAGTATACAGTGACTGATTTGAAAATGCGGATGTGATGCTGTGTTTACTGTTAATGCTAATTTGACATCACTCAGACTTGACAAGACTGTCCTGACTTTCCGGGTTAACCTGAATTCAATCAGGAGACAGAAAGGAAACAAGGTTTCAGGAGTCTGATTCCAGCCCGTCATTCTGATGTTTTGTTTTATTGCTTCAAAACTCATTTACATAAAATGGAAGCAATTTAATTGTAATTGCTCTTCGCCCCGTCTCCGTGTTGCTTCCTGGCACGAACGCATGATGCTGCGTTACAGAATTACTCTTATAATTATTACCTAAACTATTTTCAAGCTCCTGGATCTCTTGTACTCCCGTCGCTCTCTCTCTCTCTCTCTCTCTCTCTCTCTCTCATTGTATTTTTTTTCTCTCTCCACGTAACGCAGTTTCCTCAAATATGCTTCTGTGACAAATGAAACCTGAATGAAAGATGACTGAGAATCACCATTAAGTCTCCCGAGCTATGCAAATTTAAATTTGCGCAATAAGACTCTATTTTCCTCTAGCTGGAGGCGGGTAATGAAACGGAGAACGAAAAAGTTGTTTAATTCACGACTATTAACTGTACAACCGTGCAGATGTCATTTCGAGTTAATAATACAGTCTCTGTGTTAATTAAACAAGTTAATAAAATCTCTATTAACCTATAGGAAGCCATGAGTCATTGCCTTTTCTTTTTTTTTCTTCCTGTCCAGCTTCTGTCTCTCATGGATCATAAGCAAATAAGCTATTATCTATTTGACCCTGAACAGGATAAAGCAGATTCTCAAGGTCTGGTGTCCAATTTATTAGGAACACCTGTTTACATTCTCAGTCTTAAAAGGTTCTGGTTTCAGTTAAACATCAGACCAAGTCAAATACGATGAAAAATTTTGGGGTTCTTTTTTTTTTAGTTTTGTTCTTCTGCTGTTGTAACCCGTCCACCTTAAGGGTCAGTGTGTACTTAGATGCTTTTCTGTTCACCACAGTTGTAATGAGTGTTTATTTGAGCTATCTGTCTACAACCAGTCTCTCTCAACACCTATAAAACCGCAACGCACTGAATGTTTTTTTATTTTTTGCACCATCCTACATAAACGCTATAGGGGATTTTCTGAAATACTTAAAGGTCCCATATATTACAATTTCTTTTGCAGGTTCTTTAACACAGGTCACAAGCGTGTCTGTTATTGCTATTGCTAAAATACTCAAATCTTACACTACACTTTGTTTCACTCCTCCTCCAAATGCGCCGTTTCAGTGTCTATGTAAATGAGTTACTCCTAAGCCATGCCAACAAGAGTACTACAGAGCCAAGCAACAAGCTTGGGGAGGGGCCGTTCTTATATGATGTCACATATGAGACCAATACAAACATGGAAAAAGACAAAAGGTAGTGTATACATGCACTCTGGAGACAGTTCTGAATGTCTAAACATGAATAAAAAGTAAACTTTGCACTATAGCATGCATTAAACCTAGTCCAACTAGCACAAACTAAATTCACTGAGATTTTCCACTTTTCAATGTTTGATGTTATCTAAGGCCTCGGTCACACTCTGATGAAGATCAGAGCTGTAAAGTTTCCACTGCATCCAAAAAATATCAAAGAACTGAACGTGCTTAACAGGTCAGATGAGATTGAACCAAGTTATTACTATTCGCACTGTGCTCTTTATGGTGTTTACCCCTTAAAGCCCACCAGACTACATTGTCATTGCGTCTGGTGGGTTGGTATAAAAAAGTGGTTTGAGGTTTGGTTCTACTAAATTCTTTAAACATGACAAAGAAGCTCTCGTAGCCTGCGGCATGGGTGCCATAAATGTGGTAAGAGAAGAAAATAAATGTTCACTAGAAGAAAGTAATATCAATTTAATGCAGTCTTCCACAACGTGGCATGGACCTACCATGGTCATATTGTACAAGCCTGAAGAGGGTGCTGAAAGAAATCCATTGATGGAGCAACAACGCAGTGACATTCCAACGATGACTCGGTCAGAACGCCATTCAATCTTTTCAGGTCTGCGCCATGCTTGGAGTACATCAGTGAAGTCCTTATGAGGTTTTAGCTACACCGTTAATCGGTCAATGCTGGCATTACTACGTCCTCATTAAGCACTTCCTGCGCCTTGGGACAACCATGTCCTCACCAGGTATTTTTTGAACACATACTGTAGATTTCAACATCTCAAGTAGATCTCTGCATTCCTGTAAAGTTGTCTAAGTTCTTCACCTGTACTGTATCTGTGTTATTGTGATCATTATTGGATGACCAGATATGCACATGTACAAACAATTCATACTTTAATATTCATCCATCTAGGACCCTCTGTAGTTCAACTAGGGACTACGGAGGCCAGTGGTGACCAATATATAGATATATTCCCATTTTTACAACTGTTATAGAACACTACAGGCAATTTGGGATCGCCAGTTAGCCTAATCTGCATGTCTTTAAACTTTTGGCGGAAACCGAGGTACCCAGAAGAAACCCACCAAGCAAACTCCATGCACACAGACCCCAAGGCAGGGAATCGAACCCAGACCACTGCAAGGCAACTACGCTGTCCTTTGAAGATGAAATGGTTGGAAAAACATCCTGAATGAGCATGATGGAAGATCACTTAATCAAATAGTGTAAGAAAAAACAACAGTAGAACTCACAGCTACAGTGCTACCCACTAAGCCACCGTGCCGCCATATTGTTTAACATCTTTTTAAATAGCCATAACTAACATACTGTATGAAAATGAAAATTATGAAATATATTTAATACCATGTGTAATTTGTGCCATATTCTCTGCAACCCCGGTGTTTCCACAACTTTTGTATCACAACAACAGCTTCGGTTTGTTCTTTTCAGACATCAAACCTTACCTAAACATTCATGCAGGAACATCAAACACATAATATGAGAATTCAGAGGAAGCTGAATGAAAGGCAGAGCCTTGAGTTTTGAGTGCTGCTGTTCACATCCTTATGTATGTTTAATAACGCCAGCCCTCGGTGTCAACTTCATAACGCTGAGTTTGCTTCTTATTGGCTTTGAATTGACCTTAAAGAACTACGCTGTCCTTTGAAGATGAAGCCTTCATCGCGGACACACGCGCTCATCCACACACCTTTGCACGCTCGCTCTTCTTCTCACTCTCATATACAGTTGTATACGCACACACACACAAAAGATGCTAATCTGACCCTTGAATGTACTGAACATCTCATAGCAACAGAATGGAAAAGTCCTTTGAGACTCAGAAACAGCAGGCTGTAAAGAGTCAGCAAGGGGAGAAAGAACATATAGTTTTTCACTTATTAAAAAAGTGATTGCAAGCCTGCTGCAGTTTTTTTTATTATTATTATTATCTGACCTCTCTATCGTGTGTCATAAGTGTTATGATTGAAATAAGGTGTTGGAGAGGAGAGGAAGAAGAAAAATACAAGGTCTCGAGACAATCAAGCAGAGAACAAGCCGGGGGATGGCGGCGTGAGAGAAAGCAATCACGCACGCGTGTCGAGTTATCAGTGTCTCAATCTGCAAAATCGGCCTGACAGGCTGCAGGGTCCCCAGCCATATGGAGGGATACACACTCCATGCTGCGCTTACTGTGTCCACAAATCAGCTGTAAATTGCCACTCAGAAAATGAGTTCCCTGAATTGGGTTCGGGTATGACGAGGACTTTTTGGAGCGCCGCGGTTATCTTCGCCTTGGGAGATGAGCACAGTGACCGTGAAAAAAAAAAGTAGGAAGCTTTGCTAAGATCATGAAAGCGCGGTTAAGCTAACTTTATATTGAAAAAAGCAAACTCGCTAATGTGCAGGCTAACACTGCTGAGACTTTATTCGAGTCAGCAGGTCACACCGAACATCCGATCTTAGTATTCTCAAGAGTTTCATGAAGGCGTCATTTAAAAAAACTTCATTTAAACTCTGTGTGTAACTTTGAAGCCACCTTTGATCACATGGGATGGATATGTCATTTGATCTTGATGTGTAGAAGCACCAGGGTAAACATGTTAGCAAGATGTTCAAATAGATGATAGGTAGTGGTGCAGAGCGCCCCCTGCGTTCAGAGATGGTGTGTTCCATGTAGACCCTTTAAAATGCTGTTTTCATTCCTTAATCAGATCTAATTCTTTTTTTTAGGGACACTTGATTTTCTTTTACAGAGATCTTATTATACTCCATTAATCCATCTAGGAACCTCTGTAGTCCAACTAGGGACTGTGGAGGCCAATGGTGACCACAGCATGGTCACCATTGGCATTACCATGGCACGGTACGACCATGGCATTACCTCCGGTCAAAATTTCTGGAGGAAACCCACCAAGCCTGGGGAGAATGTACAAACTCCATGCACACAGACCCAGTGGTGGGAATCGACATGTTATATACTACCCAGCAATATACTACCCTCCATTGGATAATTACTGCAGGGATTTATGTGGTTCAGCTGCAAACAAGTTATTTAACCCTAACTGATGCAGTAAGTAGCTCATTTCTTAAACAACCATCTCAGATGACATATCCTGGGGTCATGGAAAAGATGTTCTTCTGTTTAAAAAGGGCCAAATCATTCTCCTGCATCAAGCAAAGAAAACAACTAAGGAGATTGCTGAAACTACTAAAATTGGGTTAGGAACTGAAAAACACATTATTAAAACCTGGAAGGATGGTGGTGAACCATCATCATTCTTCGAGAAAGAAAGGGTTGGAAAAACATCCTGAATGAGCATGATGGGAGATCACTTAAAATCAAAAAGAAAAAAACAAACACAGAGTCCAGACCTTGAGATTCTCATTGAGAATCTATAGGATGTGCTGGAGAAGGCTTTACACAGCAGTCCGACTCACCCATCATCAATATAAGATTTTGTAGAGAAAATAATGCGACTCTGGATGGAAATAAAAGGCATCCCAATTAAATATTAGAGCGGGCAACTTCTCATATTAACATATTAAAACTGATTATCAATTATATACCAGTAAACTGACAGGATCATGACTCATTTATACCTGTTGAGGGTGACGACCAGTCCGATTCCACAAAAAAGCTAATGCAGCACAAATAGCTGGAAAAAGTCAATGCTGGCCAGGACAGAAAGGCACCAGAACACCCAGTACACCGCAGCCCACCACACTGCCTAAGGCAGCCGCCAGCACTATTTAATTTCATCAGCATTACTGAGCATAATGATTGAAATCCAGACAGCAGGATAAGCTAGCTAGTCCCCTGTAGATGGGAAGGACTTGCAGGAGTTACAGTTAATATAAATACAAATAAAAACCTGAAAGTGAAAGCAGCCTAATACAATACAATACACGTTCGGATTCTCCAGTAGCAGAAGAAGACAATCATCAAAGAGTGAGCGACTCTTTTTTCCATCTTTTTAAAAATAACCCTGCCTATTAGCTAATTAGCAATTTTCTAAAAGACGTTCCATATCAACGGCAGCGCGGCGTGAAATGTTTCCACAATGTTTGTTTGTTATCCCGGCATCATGCAGTGGGGTTTTAAAGATAAATTAACATGGTGCTGTAATGATGGATCTGTCACACAGCTTGTGGCACTTTTGTTATTTTCTGCAAAGGTCACAGATGCCAATGCGGAAAAAAGAACTCATCGAGGAACTCTCCGGGACATTTTTGTTCAGAAAAGTTCTGGAAGTCTTCAGTCCCTGAGAACTTTCTCGAATACCAAACAAGGGCTTCCTTTATCTTTGCTGTTGAACAACAAGACATATCAGCATATTGCTCATGTCCTGTCATCTGTTTGTCTGTACACAGATCATCTCATCAATCCCCTGCCCTCGCCACTTGAGGACAAAAGCCAGGAAGAAGAATGAGCCGAACTTAGCTGCAAATGTTCCTGGGTGTGATCTAGTGAGCATGCAGAGTGCCGTTAGTCACAGCCAGGCCTAAGTGCTCTCTCAGCTCTGATGCTCCATCTTCCTCAGGCCGTGTTTCCTGCCAAATGCTGCCTTGTTGCATCAAAAGGGCGTCGTTAGACAGAACACATCCGCAAGCTTTCGGTGTAAGACTTTAAAAAATGTCTTGTCATGTCAGCAAAGTGACACTTTTTTCTTTTTAAAAGAAATCTTTTATAAAAGAAACGGTAGAAAAAAAAAGTGCAATTACAAAAGCATGAATGACTTGCAGAAAATGTGGCCACATTTTGGACAGCGCTTGTTGACAACATCTGGACAGAGCACTGCAGACTTTTGTACCTTTGCTCGCGTCGTCTCAAGGACAGAAGACAATTGGTAAACTGATCCAGTCGGCATCGAGGTGTGTTCCTTCCTAGGAGGCTGCGCTGTTTCATGCAAATGAAGTCTGGAATAGAGATTGACCTGCACCCTTGATCACAGCATCATCATTCATTCTGATTAGGGCACAGATCTGCTGCTCAGTGATGGATTAGCTAGTCTGACAAAGGCTTCCTTTAGGAATTTACAAATCCCTACAGTTCAATCACCTTTGGGGCTTAGACATGACCGTACTCTGTTTAGAATAGCACAGGATGGATTTCCAAAAGATGTCGAAGATCTGCAGGTTAGAAACAGAGCTAATGAGGGGTAATGAGGCAAGACTAGAACTCTTTCAGTATTATTAATATTATTATAGTTATTATTAGTAGTAGTAGTAGAATAGTACAGTAGTAGTAGTAGTAGTACAGTAGTAGTAGAAGAAGAAGAAGAATAGCAGCACTAATATTACTGTAACAGTAATCATATTCTCCAAAAGATACACATCTCATAACCAAGGACATTTTGTTCACACTACATTTTTAGTTCATCAGTATTTGGGGTAAAACCATGACTAGGCTACTGACACTAAATATCTTTTGAACTCGTCAGGTTCTTAAAGGACTCAAAATGTACTCCACCAAAAGGTTGAGCAGGATGTTAAAGGGTTAAGAAGCTCATCAGCTTTCTAGGGTTAGAAACGGGGTGCCTGGAGCCTATCCCAGAAAAACTTGGGGCACGAGGTGGGATACACCCTGGAGAGGATGCCAATCCATTGTGCATACATATACACACACTGCGGGCAGTAAACCTTATCTACATGTCTTTGGACTGTGGGAGGAAACCGGAGAACCCGGAGGAAACCCACCAAGCACGGGGAGAACATGCAAACTCCATGCAAACTCCATGCCGAAATCTAAATTATGGGACAGATGGATGTACAGTATGCAAAGTTGCCATGACTTGGACCTGCCACTTATCTCAAACGTATCTGTCCATTTCTGCTTAAGAATTTTAACTAAGACTATGTTAACTAACTAACTTGACTGTCATTTCGTCCTCCGAATTTGATTATCCGGTTAAACTTTTCTACGCTTCACATAGAAACTAGATGGACGGAAACTCCACATTGGTTCCTTGAATCCCATGTGGCCCTTTTAAGTACCAGCCTGCCAGAAAGTCACTCTGATTGCACCCCTGTCACCGGAGCAGTGCGACCCTTTCATTACAGCTGAGCGAGAATGAATATTGACTTTAAAATACGCTGTCAGGTTTTCTCCGTCCTTTGTGGTGCCTGTCACACTGCACCCCGGCTAATACCAGGTGGTGCCAGTCACCAGGCTATTGGCTGTTTCTGGAGTTGCTCTGACTCCTCGCGGCAGTTGTGTTTGTGTGCCTGAATGCTAATCTTTCCCCAACCCGACCGACCGTGCTGGATTACCATCATAAAGAAATCGCGGAATTGAGGTGCATTGATGGTGCATCCTCTAGTCTATTCTATTTTTTATAAGGTGCCCTGCACCTGGTGCCACTTTAAAGTGAAATACTGCAAAACTAACCCAATCTGACACAGGCCACATCGGTTCTGCAACATTTCCCCCCTCACCATATGCTGCTTTGAGTTATATTAGTGTGTTTAATGAGGCAATCTTCGCATCAGATAACGCTGATATCGGACATCACCTCTGTATAAAGATAAAGAAACAATATTTACTCTGCGTTATGTCCTTCCTACTTGTCCTAGAAGACTTCCCGGTACTTAAAGCCTGCGTGGGTGTTTATGTGTGTGTCTGTCTGCAAGATGAGTCATAGGAAGAGAACAGGTCGATAAATACTGTGGAATACTGTTGCTCACACGGCTTCAGGGGTACAGAGTAGGTCATCTCTGAACTTCTGGTTAAAAACTCTCCCCAGGCCTTGGCCTGTTTTGCAATAAACTGCACTGTGTCCCTTGGTGCTGTTTACGAGTTTGAAAGATATACAGTAGCTAAAAGGCAGAGATTGGTTACAACTCGAACCTCACACATTCGCTGGATGCAGTCATGGGCTAGTTTTTTCGAGCAGGTCATTTTTCATGGAATGAACCTTGGGTTGTTATTATTTTGTGCTCCTTCACTGAAAATTCTCTAGTGGTAAATTAACAACAAGAGGGTTGAATTAACACCAAGAAGTGTTTATACGAGTCCAGTTGGACTCAAATAAACTCAAGTGTTAAATCAACACTGGGGACACTGGACTCTAAAGCCTTATTTGGACATGTTTAAATTTGAATGCATTCCTGGAGCCATTCCATGATTTTTCCATTCTGGATCGCGTCTTGCCTTGCATCCATCCATCCATCTAGGAACCTCTGTAGTCCACCTAGGGGCCGTGGAGGCCAATGGTGATTGCCATCATATTTATTCTCATTTTACAACTGTTTATGACCTCCAGTCAACATTCACACACTGTGGAAAATTTGGGAACGCCAATAACCTTGCATGTCTTTGGACTGTAAGTCAACGAGTGCAAGTATCCTTATGACCATGACAGACATAAAAACCCAGGTTAGCCTGTCAGACAAACAACCAGGAATTTAATTGCCATTCAGATGTGATTTTTATCTCAGAGCTGATGTGCAAACAATTTCCTGCACATATATATCAGTGGCATCATCATTATCCAGTGTCACAACAAAATAAAGGATACTGTAGCACTGTTTGTATTCAGTGAAAGGATAAGGAAATTGATGGAAGATTGTAATGGAAATTACGTGTTCCTGATGAAGTGGATGATGGTGCCTTTAAGCATTTTAGATCAGGTTGCAAACTATACATTGCAGGAACAGAGGTCTAAAACCTCAGCACTAACTGAAGTATCACATGTGAGGGTCTTTCAAAATTAAATGTTGTCATATGTGGTTCTACTGGGGATCGAACCCAGGACCTTCTGCGTGTAAAGCAGACGTGATAACCACTACACTATGGAACCAGCTTCAATAACTACCAGATACCACGTCTACCCATGGAACAAAATTTCCAGCGCTCACATGCATATTTGTTTTGCTTTAAAATCGATTGCGGTTCCATTTTCATACTTTTATCCTTGCAAAAACGTATCCTTATTAAAAGAAACTAGCAATTAGCTGTAGCTCCATACATGTGGGTGTAGAAATGTTTGAGAAAATGGTTTATTGACCTTTCACTGTAAGAGCTGCTCCATTATTTGGTAGCAGGTTTATTATACTGTAGTATTCTGTATTTTCTCACATAGAGCTGTGCCTCCATTTCTATTAAGTACCAAAAAAGTGTCCTTTTTTTTTTTAATCAATCAAAGTACAGTACAATCATGCATGAAAGCAATCTTGTGCAATTATAAACTGTTCATGGCTTCACAATGATTCAGAGGGAATCATAAGGAGGATTCATTCAGGACTCGTTCATAATATGATAATATGATTCAAGATTCAGATCAGATTATTATTCTGATACTTTTTGAATGTAAAATACAACACACATGGCTGTGATGTAAATCAGGAAGGATCAGGTAGAAAGTGTTGGTTAATTCTCTATAACAGAAGCTCTGACAGTAGTACAGCTACAAATCACAGGTTTATATCATTGTGCTTGTTCTAATGTGTTATTATTTCCATGGTAACAGCTCATTTATAGGGACTCATATTATAAATACATCACATAATCTGAATAAAAACCTTTATTTAATAAATCTAATTATATAATTGCAGATTTTGATTGATAAAATCTATCTATAGCACTTTACAGCAACCTAAGCAATAAAAATAGAAATAAAAAATACAAAAACAAAAGGAAACACATAATTATAAATAAATAAATGAAAAATATAATAATAAAAATAATAATATTATAAATAATAATAATAATAACAATACTACTACTACTACTACTAATAATAATAATAAATACAACATAAAATGATAAAATATTTAAAGCCATTCTAAATAAGTGAGTCTTTAGTTTTGCGGAGGTCCGTATTATTACGTAACTCAGGTGGAATGGTGTTCCAGAGTTTAGGACCAGCCACTGCAAAGGACAATCACCCCATTATTTGCACCTTGACCAAGGGACCACTAGCAGGTTTTGCTTAGCTTAGCTTTGCTTAAGGCTCTACTTGTGTCTCCAATGTCAGAGCGCTATAACAGGCAGTAAGTTTTCCTAACACGTGTTTACAACCTGTGTTATGACTTATTAAAAGAAGAGGTGGTGAGATGTTGAGGGAGTCACAGTGTAAAGGAGCTATAATGTACAGTAAATTATTTAAAAAAAAAATTTTTATTAAATTTTACAAGGAGCATTCAAGTTAAACCGGGACTTGTGACAAAATTTCTGCTGAATCAAGGCGTAAAAGCGATCGACATTCACATAAGACTTCAAGCACAGTATTGTGTTGAGACTCTTAGCCGCAGTAAAACATCTGAACGGTGAAACATTTTCACGATCCCAATCGAGATGGCTCCAACCTCACCGCAGTCGTTCCTGTGAACACTGAGCGAGTGGCACACATGAGCCTTAAAAAAATCAATGGAGAACTTGTCACCAACTTGCGGAAGAGATGCATCTGTCTGTGGGAACTGTACACACAATCATTCACCGACACCACTTGCATGTTACAGGAACTCGGCTGGGAGTTAATGCCACATCATTGTACAGTCCTGACCTCGCTCCAAGCCATTTAGACATGTTTGGGCCATTAAAGGAGTTCCTGGGAAGCCAGTGTTTCAGATGTGGTGCAGGCAGTCTGATCATGGCTCTGGCATACTGAGAAAACCTTCTACCTTGATGGTATCCAAGCACTAGTGAAACACTGGAGTTTAGAGAAATAAAGTTGTTTTTTTTAATTTTATTTTGTACAATCAAAAGTCCCAGTTGTGACTTGAACAGCCCTTGTATATCACACAACTTTAAAAATAACTCTAAATGGATAAAAAAAACCTAAAGAAACTGTAATTGTTGACAAATTGCTGTTATGATTTTATAGGGAATAAATCGACCTCATGTTAGTAGCTGTATCCTCGCATCATCATAGCATCCTTAAGTTATTTATTTTTCTTTAACAGGACGCCACTGAGTGTTTTATTCCTTACATAAATCACTACTCAGTCCGTAGCCTTTACTTACAAGGTTATCTTCACTCGATAAGTCGCTCAGCAACTTAAACGCTTCCTTTTTATTTATTTATTTTTTAGTGTCATTCCTTTATGCCTCCTGCAGAGACTTGAAAGTGCTTTTAACATCTTGTGCTGTATTTGCTATTTGTACACAAGAATTTTTCAAGTATTACACACACATACATACATACACACCCGAAATACAATTTGAGAGGCGGCGGAAAGTGAGGTCGGTCACGAAAATCAGATTATGAAAACAGAGAGCGGGGGAGCATTATGGACAAGATGGGAATGAATAATATCATTGGCAGTCTGCCACAGCAACAGAGTCATTTTAATGAAAAAATGCTCGAACATGTATTAAGACATTTTATTTTCCATTTTCGAGACTGTCCTGTTTCGAGCAGGAGATATGATCCTGAACAAAGCCCGCTGGACCTTAAATACTAATGAAATGACTTGGCAGTGGTTGTAAATATAGACACGTGGACAATAATGGCAAAAAAATTATATACAAAACATAATAAATAAATAAATAAATAAAGTACACAACTAAACTAAATCTGATAACACAAAGACATTTAAAGAAATCAGAATTATGATAATGTACAATAAGTAGAGATTAAAACATTTACTGGTGTGCATTATTATACATAAAAATTACTTTTATAATACCACAGCAATTTCATTCTAACAATTCTGTTTAAAGGTATGTGTTACATTGTACACCATCCATAAAATAAGTTTGTGTCCACACTTTCATTACAGCAGCTATAAACAGTCGCTCCCTCTCTTTTTCCTCTCTCTTAATTAAACTTAATAACACATAAGTGTAAACTCCTCTGTACTGAAGATGTCACAAAACCTTACAAAACAAGCGCAGCTTTCATCTCTAACTGTTGCAGTGCTATCATAAAGCACTGACACTGGAGACTCCTTCCATCAAGGGTAAACGAACACAGGAAGATCTATTCACAGAAAACATTACCATATGAACAAGCAGACACAATTTTAATCTGTTTATGTGAAGCGTCTGTAGTACAAGTTCCTGTAAATGAGCTCATAGTATTAGAATTAGAATCGATTAAGGTTTAGAATTAGTGCTTTAATATGAATATTTACAAGGGGTGTTCAAGCCAAACCGGGACTTGTGATGACACTTCTAGTGAATGAAGGCGTAAAACTGATGAGCTTTTAAAGAAAGCTCTACAACCATGAATGACGTTCCAGACTGAGGTCACATCCCCCGTACAGACCTGACGTTGCTCCAAGCCATTTCCACAATAAAGGAGTTCCTGGGAGGCCAGTGTTTCGGATGTGAAGCAGGCAAGTCTGATCGTGGCTGTGGTGTCCTGAGAAAACTTTAGATAACTAAAATAATCTAATCTCAGCAATACAAGCTTTAATTTTTACTTCAACTACAGTATAAATCACTTAACAACAAACTCATGTTATTTTTTCCCCAGTGTTTTAGAGGTTTGTTTGAATAAGCTATGCTAGCTAACTGTTGCTAACTGGTGCTAATTCTTCTCAATGCTGCTTATTTACAGATTAATATTTTATTGAGGTTTTGTCTTGTTTTTTTATTTTCTCTCTTGTTTTCTCTTGTTCATTTTTTAGTGGTTATCTCCTGAACGGCTTTATTTAATTCAGTCTTCCAGTGTTGCTAATGCGAAGAGTGTGGAATGACATTAGTGACATTGGCGTATATTTAAGTTCATTTTGTAGGTTGGGTTTCACATCATGATATAAAATGGTACAAAAAAAAAACTGTTTGAATTACTAACAAAGTTGTGTCAAAGCTAGCTAGCTCAAACTGTCTAATAATTATACTGTAGATCTCACTACAAAAAGCTTCGAGACTAGTTTTGTAACACACCAACAGGTGGCAGCACAAGGCTACAGCACAGTCACAGGGAGCATCGACATTCGTAAGTCAGTGTGCCAAAAGACATCGTCCTGTGTACATTGAGACCTGTGCAACTGGTGCTTTTCTGACCACATGAGTTACTGTGTCTGTTATTTCATCTGCTTGAAACTGGGCAAACCTCACTTGAGCTCAACCCCCGAAAATGTGGAAACCATTCAGCAATTTCTGAATGATGATCGTCACAACAATTCACAACACTGCTGCCGTTGTCGGTGTGTTATATGGAACAGTTCATGCGATCCTCATGTGTGACTTGAACAGGCACCCTGTTGCTGCCAAGTTCATTGCCAGGCTGCTGACCCAGGAGGAGAAGAATCATTGCGTTAATGTCTGGCAAGAACTCCGTCAGCGTGCCGTGGATGACCCGTCCTTCATGTTGAGGATCATGACTGGTGATGAAACTTCCCAGCAACTGTCTTCACAGTAGAAAAGCCCGTCATCTCCACAACCGAAAAAGGCAAGGCAGGTCCGCAGCTCGGCCGAGTGCATGCTCATCATCTTTTTCAACATTCGCCACATTGTGCATCAAGAATTCGTCCCGAGGGACCAGACCATCAATAGGGAATTCTACTGCCAGGTTTTAAGGTGTTTGAGGGAAGACATATGGCAAAAAAGCAGAGCTTGTAAAAAGAGCTAATCTCGAGCTAATATAACTTTTTTTATACCCCCTCGTCGCTAATATCACATGAAAAATATTGCCTTAATACTTATCATGTACAATAAATTGTCACTGATCCTAACACACCAACATTTTGCTGCAGGTAGAAAAAAAATTTAGGATGAGTGTATGTTTTTCTGACTCGCCGTTATCTCGAACAGCAGAAATGCGGCTCTATAGTCCTTGCATTTACGAGCTAAGTGGCAACAGAATTGAAGCTGTCGAGGAGAGATCCTGCCATTCGATTCTGTTATGAACCAATTTCAGTTCAACATGCTGAGAAAAATTGGCCTTTAATTGCCTTCATCAGGAACCAGTTTAGCGCAATGTGTTTGTGCGAAATGAAAACAAGAGGCCTGGCAACCATAGAAGGTACCCGGAGAATCTAGCACCTTAGACATATTTTTCAATTTGTTTGTAGATTTTCAGCGACCCTATTAATGGATCCCATTCTGTGTTGGACAACCAGCATTTTCTCTCATGTTCCAGACCATTTACTGCAACCTGAGATGCTACTCATGCTAACTCTGGCACCCAACAAATTCCTGCCTAGTGTTCCCTGATCCAAAGTGACACGTATTTACGCTGTATTAGTGTAGCTTTAACACATTTTCGAGGCTTCGCATTATTCAAACAGATTTTCCAGACAAGCGTGGAAAGCAGTTTCGCCGTGGAAGTGCACAATACATCACCTCTCATTAGCTGCATCAGTGTACGCTGACCTTGTTTACCTAGCCCCATCTCCTTCGCTGGCACTTGAGTCACATACTGGAGGATTTCAGGCTCTGCACCAAGAACCAGAGAGACATACACAAGCACCTAGACATCGATAGGCATCGATAGTAATCGATAGACATGATTCATGGATAAGCCAAACGTCCAGGTCAGCACACGAGCGTGCCAAGACAAACAGCAGACGTACACTAGCACGAACAGCACTGTCGGGTTTAAACCAAGGTTTAACCAACAATTAACACTCCTGTGCTTGAGTATTTTGCATAATACTTATGCTGAGTCCTGCTTAGAGCATTGCATCGTATGAACAGAGATGTATTTTATATGTTACAACAATATTTACATGGAAAACATTTCTCACATTTAGAGTCGCCTTACACCAAATTGTAGTTTTGTGCTCGCCAACCAGATGACCTTGGCATAATTCACACAGCCAGAGATTCTTGGAATTAAGGTGTAGGAAAAGGGTTGTTCAATAATAATAACAACAATAATAATAATAAATCAACAACAAACAGAGGCTAGAATATATGAAACAAACATCAAATAATAATCAAATATTTTTTTCTGTATTTAAAGGTTATGAAATAGCTTTTGTACATCACATCATTTTTTTTTCTATTTCTAAATGGAAATAGGAGTATTTTCACGGAACAGTGGCAAAAGTGTATGAAATATGCTGGAATCAATTACATCATAATGCTATATTCTTATGTTTCATATTGCTCTTGAATGTAAGATAACCAATCAGTGTTAATAAAATAGAGCACGATTATGGATGGATGTAAAAGGCACTCCAACTGACACACACCTCTATATTTTTTACCGCAAACTCTACCCTGCTCACTTTAAATAGACACTTTAAAAGGTCCCATATATTATTATTATTTCTTTAACAAGCTAACACGGGTCTCAGAGCTCCACACAATGTGTGTTAAAGCTCCAGCTGAATTACCTCTCAGAGAATATAGAGAATATATGTATTTTGTATTTTTTTTTATTTAACTCTCTTTGTTATTCCTTCTCCAAATGCACCATTTCAGTCTCTATGTAAATGAGCTTCTGCTGAGCCACGCCCCCTAGAGCACTGCAAAGCTGAGTAAGACCAGGTGAGGGTCTCTTCTTATGTGAGGTCACATTAGGGGGGAAATCTAATTGGCTTGTTTTGATTTATACATATTTTCTCACACATTTCATATTCCTTTCCCTAATGTTCTTTTGATTCTGAAAAGCTGCTTTGCGACAATGACTATTGGTAAAAGCGCTACATAAATAAAATCGAATTGAATGAAACCCTGGCCAGTAGAAAAATTAGGAGGGCAGGGAAAGGTGTGTTTCTCTCTTCAGGTTTTTTGTTTGTATGCACACACACACAAACACACACACACACTGCAAACCCTGTGAATTTTGCGTGACAGGTCCCCTTTAATTACTGCTGAGATCTGAACACTAAAGTGCATAATTTCATTATTACATACAATGTTCATTTCCAAGAATTTTTATTTATTTATTTATTTTAAAATAATATATTCTTATAATTAATAAAAGTATGAACTCAAGGAAACATGAAAGTCAGAAGTATGTCAAAATACAGGTGCTAAAGTAAAGTCAGGAGGTGTGTAATTGACCAGGCCAAGATATTCTGATCTGAATAATTAATGATAAAATGTTCTCTACAAGCCACAGTGACATACAGGGAGTAAAAATGAGTGTGAGGACTGGTGGAGCTTAGTGTATTTGCCACTTATTGTTAAAGCAAGTGTGTTCCAGCTATAGGTGGTGTTAAAAAAAAAACAAGATAAATGGAAACTGTTCTTTCAGAACAAGATATATTAGGTTTCAGTTACTACTGGGGATTTCGATAGTGGTTTCCATTAAACATGTTTCCCTATGACAGTTTAATGTTCCTAAAGATTTCTGAGTTAATTAATTTTGTTGTTATAGCTTAATATTCATATAAGACTGGATTAGTCAAGAATGTCATTTGCACACACAGCTTGCACTTATGGTACACCAGAATATCGCCATAAAACATAGAGGCCTACAGGTAATTACCGATTTAAACCAAATCTAAGTCCACTTGCAAGACAGTAGGAAGTAATGTACAGTATTTTTCATAATAATGACTAATTCCAAATTTCCACAAGGAACCGACTGACAAAACCCAATTAAGATCTGACTATAAATTAGAAATAACCCTATATATTAACAGTAACCTGTAAAAATTCAGTAAGAACCCGACAGAAAGCAAACCGTTTCCTAGTGGGCATCTGTTATTTTGGGATTCTTGTGGGTATCTGAGCATAATAATCCGACCAGACTCCAAAGGAAATCTGTAAAAATCCCAAAATGTACCTGATATACATAATGAGGGAAGCGTAGTGGTTGGCGATGTCGCCTTGTACCTCCAGGGTCTGGGTTCGATTCATAGAGTTTGCATGTTCTCCCCATGCTTGGTGGGTTTCCTCCTACAGTCCAAAGACCTAAATTGCCAATAGTGTGTGAATGTGGAACGGAGGTCCTACCACGGTTGTAAAACTGGGAATAAATACGATGGTCACAATTGGCCTCCATGATCCCTAGTTAAACTACAGAGGTTCCTAAATAGATGGATGTATGTATAATGAGACCATATTCTAATGGGTTGACCATAAAGACCAAGAACCATATACTGTACAAATAAAACCTTATTGCACTGGTTATCCAGTACAAGTCCAGTTACAAAACCTATAGAAAACAGACGATATTCCAGTAGGTCTGATATAAAAGACAGCTCACAGCAGAAAATGAAACCAATTCTTTGTATATTTAAAAAATAACTATAGATACTATGTAGAAACAAAGATAATATTTGAATAGGAATCTAATAAAAATTGAAAGAATCCTGACCACACAGTTAAAAAAAATATGCCTATTAGGCTAATTGGTGTTTCCAAATTGTCCATAGTGTGAGAGAGTGTGTGTGTGTGTGCCCTGTGATTGACTGGCAACCCGTCCAAGGTGTACCCCGCCTCGTGCCCCAAGTCCCCTGGGATAGGTTCCAGGCCTCCCGCGACCCTGAACAGGATATAGAAATCAGATCAGAGTTCAATGTATAACCTGTAAAGAAAAAAAAATTAACATTTTGCTGAGCAAACAATAAATATCCAAAAGGAGCCTGATAGAAACCATACATTATAGACTGAAAGATGTTATTCATATTCCAATGCATAATCTATAAAAAAAAAAATCGAATACTGAAGTTGTACAGTGTGTTACTGCACTGATAACACAGATTAAGTCGTCAATGCTTTGTCTTAAAATGTCAAGACCCCTGAACAAGTCATTGCTCTTTCTATCAAAAAGCATCATTGGTGAAAAGAGAGCAAAAGCATTAACCCAGTCTGTTTAAACTGGATTTTAATAATAGATGTTGGGAGATGTTGCTTTAAAATCGAACAGCTTTAAAGATACGCTTGCGATGATTGACAGGCAGAAAGCGTTGCACATATCCAGCATCCTCACTCATAATGATGAAAGAGCGATGAGCCGGAGACGCGCTGAGTTCTTATTGATCAGTAGGTACTCTTAGACATCGATCTGTGTGTAGTCTTAAAGATACTTTTTCTGCAGTTCTGCTCTCTGCTACAGATACTTTAACAACCCTGTAAAAATCTCACCTCCATCTTTAAACACGTTAAACGATTCAACAAGAAACCCAATTCTGTCTCGGAGGGGATTTTTTTCCCCCCACTGGAACAGCAGGTTAGTTCTTAATCATCACGATGCCAGCAGGGAGAAACGATTAAATTTTTGGCTTTAATGTGGCATCTCTTTAGCTTAAGAGTCTAATTTATTGACTCGACAATATGAACAGAATTTATTCCTTATCGTCACACGTTTGGCTTTGGAGCAAGTGATGACGGACACATTATGGGATAAGGGGTATAATATGGTTATGTCATTCAGAAAGCTGGTTCACACATCATTTCTTAAATTTTTTTGCCATCCCTTGCATCTGCCCACAGCAAAAAAAAACTTGAGGCGACAAAATTCAAAGAAGATGATTAAAGAAATTGTAGCGGAAACTAGAAACACAGACAAGAGTGTTTTCATCAAAAAATATTTAAAAAAAACAACAACTCTGAAACTGTTTTCTACAAGTGCTTTTCTCATGTCTGTGTTTCATGTCTCTTATTTCACTTCTTTTCCAAATGCGCTGTTTCAGTGTCTATGTAAATGAGATAGCAGAGAACAGCAGAGCTACTGTAAGCAACGAGCCTAAAATAGGGGCGGGGGATCTTCTTATACTTCATATACTGTATGAGGTCACAATAGGCTAATATCATTGAATGGGCTTGTTCAGAGCCTGACTGATATAAAAATGGAAAAAGAGATAAAAAGCAGGAAGAAGTCTCTCCAGGAGTATGCCTCAAGCCCGTCACCTTGACACGTCTATGAGACTGAAAATGTCACACCAAGACAGAAGACAAATAATAAAAAAAAAAAAGTGTTTTTTTCGGACGACTAAAGCTAATTTCCACTTTTATTTATATGCACTGATTAAAAAACAGACTATAACACCTTCTGAAGGATGTGCAACGAATCCCAAAGTCACTGTGGAACGAAGCCATTATGTCTTAACCAGCAGCTGCTTTTCAGGTGTTCATTAGCATGACGTTAGGCTGCCTATGGACTTCACATAAGAGACCGAACATCTGTCATAGATTGAAAGCTAAAGACAAAAAATTAACCGCAGTCAAGGTTAGTCATAGCGTAATCAAATAACCGAGTGCTGCCATATGGCCCTTCACTCTGCCACAATGACTCTTTTAAATGCTTTTTTCCCCCTTTTCATACTTTTTTAAAGTATTTCGACACTGATTATTCTCAGGCTCGTTTAAGGACACGACTCGGACAAAGCCGCTCAGTGTCTCGATGTTATCTTTAGCTCCTTCTAAATGCCTGCTCTTGTGGTGGTTTCTCAAGAACATGGCATTATCCAACAGTAATGATACTAATTACGTGGCCATTTGGAACAGCCGGTTCATCTGACGAAGTGAAAGGGTAATGCGTAGGATTCTTTTTTTTTTCCCTTGTTAAAAAAAATATATATCCATACACACAAAAAGAGCAATTCCGCCTGCCTTTATGTTCAACCAGGTGCTTTTGCACTTCAGGTTCCTTCATTATCGTAAAGAAATGAATGTTTTGATATGTAAATGATTTAATTAATTATAGGTATCCATGGATTCTTTCATAAAAAAAGACACTCGAGTGTCTGAATGTTCTCCATTACTCCGCTCTTTATTCATAAACTCATTGAAAAGACCTTGAGCGGCTGATATTAAGTGGCTGCTGTTAAGTACACGCTCTGCTCCACAGAGTCAAACATGCACTGGTAATATTTTTCATTTTGCGCTACGAGTAAATAAGTTGGATTTGTTAACGTTTAGAAATGTAAGTGGCTTTGCGTAAATATTTGCCCCCTCTTAAACCCTTTCCACGTTCTGTAGTGCTAGACTCTGGAATTCAATTTATTCCGCAGTAAACAAAAAAAAGTTCAAGTCGTGACACAATTTTTTATTAGACTCACGTCTAGGCTTTGACTTAGCCAATCTAATGCGCTTATACACTTGGTTCTCTAATTTGGCAGCATGTTTTAGAGTCGTTGTGCTTTCCGGAAAAAAAATCCATCTTAATCTCAAGTCTGTTGCAAACTGGAACTGGTTTTTGTCTGGCCTGTATTTGGCCCCTCCATCTTTCCCTCAATTGATTCCCTTTGGGATCAATAAAGTATCTATCTATCTATCTATCTATCTATCTATCTATCTATCTATCTATCTATCTATCTATCTATCTATCTATCTTAATAATTTACCTACTGTAGCATTGGATTTACACAACATCTCAGCAGTTGATGTTTTTACTGTAAATATGAAACAACTTAAGTTTTGGGCCTGGTTTTTCACTTAAACACATTCAGAATGTTAGCTCTCTGGTGGAGCTTTAGAAGTGTGCTTACTCCCTGTGTCCACCAGGGGCACCATGATGCCATTTAATTAATTAATTATTAACTTAATTATTTAATTAATTAATTTACATCCATACAAACAAGATTACACACTCTAAAACTTACAAAGTAATTAAGATAAATAAATAAATTAATTAGATTAATTCTCTGAATAAAAAAAAATGTCAGTGATGTATTTACAATATGAAGAAGGTGTCCCATTAAAAGTTAAATTGATATATCTTTTATAATATAATGTTGTCATATAATAAGGTTTATTACTCCAAATGAATTTCTAAAGCTTTCTGTCTTTTTTATTTTTTTATTATGGGGGAACCATCCAAAAAGCAAAGATATATATCAGCCTGGACAAACTCTCCCATTTAGATAAAAGTATTTGACAATTTAATCAATGGCCTCTAAAACACTCTTGAGTTAAGATTGGTTTGTTTTCCTCATGACTATTCATACCCAGACATTTGTCAAGTCTACTCACTCCGCGACTGAAACGCTCTTGGTGTGATATGAAGGTGAGAACAACAGAAAACCATGACACAAATGCCATGTCGGAGATCTGCTCCCAGTGAAAATCCAGGGTTAGGGTTATTGTGCTATAGATCTCCTCCACCTTAAGTCTTTTCCAAAGTAAAACAAGTTTTCTTCTGCCCTGAATTTGACTTCTTTATTAGACTCAAATTTCTTACTCCAAATTGAAAACCATTGCCACAACATGATGTTTCCACCACCATGCTTCACATCAAGGGTGTTTTTCTCACGGTGATCAGATGTTAAAGGTTTCTGCCAAATGTAGTGCTTACGCAAGCCATTCTAATTTTTATTTGATTTTTTTCAAAATTAATCTTGGGCATTAATGGCTCACTGGTAGGCTCCTTGTCAGCCATGTGAAAGACCTGGGTTTCAGGCTCCCTAACCTCAAATAAAAAATGGGAGAGTTGCAAAATCAAAAAGTGTGTACCCCTAATGGAGCAAAACTTATTAATTATTGGCTTTTTGGGACCCGATTTCCTAAAGGTAAGGTTCAGACCAAATGAAGTATTAGACAGAGCCTAAACTGAGACTTTTGATGACTTTATATAGAATAACAGAACACAGTTCTGGGAGGAAAAGACACAGACTTTTCTATCTATTCACAGCCGCTTGTTTTCATGTTCAAACACCAATCCAATTCAATGATCCAATCACCTAATTAAAAGGCCACTCAAGCAATAGATTCTTCAAGTGTGTTATAGAACAATAAGCCTAGCTCTCAACCTGCTTACAGAAAGTGCTCTCATCCAACTGTGCATCACTAGCATCTAATGCATATAATGCGTAACGGATGCATCGGCGAATGTGAAACATCCTCTTTAATCTAAACCACAGGGTAAAGACCTAACAGAGGAGTCATGTAAGTATTTATTTGTAACTTTTTGAGCTTTGAAAATCTCATGGCCTGATAAAGCTTTTATAATTAAAATCCTACGCTTTGTTTGACATGACCTACGAACTCTCAAAACCAATGGCCTTTTTCTCAAAGATTATATGACCAGAACCAGAAGGAGTGCAAAAAGGCAGTGACACGGCAAAAATCATCAGCGCTACCTCTTTCTGCTTTCTGGCAAATGCTCTCATCCTCGTTGGAGTGGATTAAAGTCTTCGCTCCGTTGAGTTAGCAGGCTTGTGATGGAGCGTTCGCTGTGCCAAATCCCTTTCAGCCATCTTCATCCTACTCGCCCACCACCAGGCCTTCATCTTCCACTCGCAGCCCAACATCTAAGCTCACCATAGGGAACAAAGTGTGAATGCTTCGCTTTCTCTGTGTTACAGCTGTGAAAAAAGTGAAAATTAAAGGAATTTTTTACTCTTACTGTGTGTCCTGCTCCTATAATGGATGCTAATGAGGTTATTATGGATGTTAGCTCATGCTAGCTGGCCTGGCTGGAGACTTTGAACTCATACCGACGTGACTGTGTGTGCTTTCTAGCCTGCAAGCCAATTGGATCGAGAGGATTGTTAATTAATGTATGCAAAATGTATAAACAGTCAATGCAAGCATACATTTTTTAGGAGTGGTTATGGTATCTGTTTTGTTTGATAGTGTGCAAACGTAGATAAATAAAGTACTAGATTTCTAAGAATGGTTTAAATTTTTATTTTCCTGCTAATGCTAGCAAGTTGACTTTATCAAATTGACTTATAGCATGCACGTCGTACTGCGTAGGTATTCACGCAAAAAAAGGTCATTTGAAACCTACATACTGTAGATCGTGACCTTGTAGGACCGTGAATTTGTATTAAATTGACAGATTCTGTAAATAAATGCATATATTATCAACCAAATTTCCACTTCGTAATGTTGACATGCAGGTGATAGGGCTTTAATATTAAACGAAACAACAGAAAGAAAACACATGCATAAAACCTTGTTAGTAAAAGACAAAAGCAGCTTTAAGATGGGTTGTTTTAGCATTCTTCTACAGACTCCTGATTACTATGGCTTTGATGGACTTGGAATTTAAAACCAATTTGCTTTCGGTAATGAGAATCTCCATTAAAAAGGCTGCATCCTAATTGAGAGAGAGTGAGGATGGAAAAAGATGAGTATGGTGTAGTAGTAAGAAGAAAAGAGTGCAAGGGGTGGGGGTGGGGGGTGAGATAGGAATTGTGTGTGTGTGTGTGTGTGCACATTTGCACATTAATTACCCGGCAGGTGCTGGCAGTCCGTTATAATGGGCTGAGCGAAAGGTCAAGAGGGTTTAGCTGTCACTGCTTCTCTCACCAGAGCGCTTTCGGTATTTCACAGTTTCACATTCTCATTTCAGTATAGGATCGTCTTATTAAGAGGTTAATGAACCCGTTGCTGAGAGAGGTTTGTGATCATGGTTGCATTTTGGGAAGGCAAAGTTGACCAATTACATTTAATTGCCTGAACTCTGTGTAAACTCCACCAGCACTAAAGTTCGTCAAAAATCTTTTAAATGTACTAGTTAGCTTTGGTTTGTGGTCATTAGCATTAGAACTTGGCACTGGTGTGAACTTAGGGTGCGTTAGTGTTATAACTTAGTGCTGGTTTGGGTGCATTAGAACTTACTGTAAGAGGCAGTAGTGTTAGAACTTTGCATCATTTTGATGGTATAAGTGTTCGAACCTGGAAGAGCCAGTAGTATTAAAACTGCATGTCGGTTTTGGGGCGTTAGTGTTATAACTTGCGTATATGGCGTCAAGGTTAGAACCTTGTCTTGGTTTGAAGACATTAGCATTCGATCGTAGCATTGATTTGTTAAATGATATTAGCATGAGAACTTCGCTTTGTGGTAGTAATATTAGAACTTGGGGGGCATTACCTTCAGAACTTTGCGTCATTTGGAGGGTTTAAGTGTTTAACCTAGGGGGTGAATCAGAAATTTGCTCTTTTTTAAGACATGAACATTTAGCATAATTTTGAGGCATTAGTGTTAAAACTTAGAATTGCATTTTGTGGGTTAATGTTAAAAATTACTCAGCATTACAGTTTGAACATTGGATTGATGGCATTAGTGTTAAATGATATTAGCATAAGAACTCCAGTTTAAAGTTTGTTCATGTTTGAACTTAGCGAGCATTAGAACTTTGCATCATTTTCAGGGTTAAGTGTTCGAAGCTACAGTAGTGATGTTATTGATAGAACTTTGCATAATTTTTAAAACATTCGAATTTAAAATCAGTTTGGGGCATTAGTGTTAGAACTTAGAATTGCTTTTTGGAGATTAGTGTTAAAAAATTAGTGAGCATTAGAGTTTGAACATAGCATTGGATTGGCGGCATTAGTGTTAAATTATATTAGCGTAAGAACTCCAATTTGAACTTCAGTTTGTTCATTAGCATTAGAACTTTGTGTCATTTTGAGGGTTTAAGTGTTGGAACATGGGGGGGTAAGTGATAGAAATTGGTGTCATTTTAAGGACACTAGCATTAGAACTTAGCATCAGTTTGGGATATTAGAATTTGGAGTGGATTAGCAATTAACAACATTGTTGCCACATTTGGTTCTTCAGACAGTACGTACAGTACAAGTGGACATAACATACTGCCTGAAGAACCACAATAATCAACAATGCTAAGTTCTATTGCTAACGCCCTCTAAGGGGAATTAGCTGTGTCATTTTTTTTCTCCATTTCTTTTTTTCTTTTCTCCATTTTTTTTTCTCCACTGCTTTTTTTTTTTTTTCCCTCAGGCCCAGGGTATGTTCTGGATTCACAAATAAATTGTGTTCATTTAAAAATTGATGAGTGAATGAACCTCCTGATCTGTCCGCTGAACTTCGACACACTTGCTGATCGGCTTGGACACGGTGGCCGAGACAAACACACACACACACAAACAATGCAGGGTCTCTGAATGCGCTCTAGTTTATTCACAGTAAAAGAGGTTTGCAAGTCCACAGCCATTTCCCGAGTCCGGCTGTTTCTAAATTAAAAGAGTGTGAGACATTCACATGTTCTGTAGAAACCCGGTGAGACAAAGGCTGCGCCAGATTTGCATTTTGTGACAGTTCAGATTCATAATTACAAGTAACTTTTATCTGACTCTATTGATTCGTGGGGGTACTTAGTATTGCCTGTATGCTTTTTGTATTGTTTTTTTTTTTTCATTTTTTTGGCTTCATTTTTGATAAAAAAAATATATATATAATAAAAATAATGGCATGGTGAGAAAACTAATGTTGTTTGTCTAAAGTTGAATTTGCGTCATACAAAGACCCACTATCATTTTTTTATTAAGTTTTACACAAAAACACATTCGAGGTCATTCGAGGTGTTTTGAGTGGCACACGCATTTTTCAGAGTGAAAGAACATCACTGGAAGATGACAAGAGATCAGGGAGACCTTCAGTGGGCTCAACCTCCAAAGTTAAAACTCATTCATAATTACGAGTGACTTTTATCTGTCTCTAATGTGGACGCGTTTGTCCTCTGAAACGGCACACAGTTAGTCGGCTGTTTTTGTTGAGGAAGGAAGGAAGAAAGTTTTAGCTGTTTAAGCAAATATCGCTAATGCTGCTATGCAATCCCACTTTGCCGCTGCTGACTGATGAGCAACATAAGCATGCGCAGAAGCAAAAAAAGTCTCAAAAATTTCCGATTTGATCGTTCTCGTTCAAATTGCATGATGACGTCAGATATTTATATGATCTAGGACCACGTATGGAGATGATTATGTTCTGATCTGAAAAACATCAGATTTGTGCATTGACACAGCCATAAAAAAAATCAGATCTGTGTCACATTAAGGTAAAACATCAGAATTGAGTCACTTCAGGCTGGTAATGTGATTATAGTCAAATGAGAGGGACTAATGATAGGAAGTATTGCCATATAAGGAAAGTTACAGAAAACACTAACAAAATGTAAAGTAATAAATCTCATGAAACAGCTAATTTGGGGGGGGAACGACATTACATGTGGCCATACCTGTATACGTTTCAAAAACATCATTACATCATATCCTGTGTATTGAACATTAAATATCTAGTAAATGTACAGTGCGATTGTGTTCCACTCTAAAGGATTTTTCACCATTACATTTTTGGACACAAAAAAATTGTAGATATTGCAGCTACAAATGTAATGTGACAACCTTACATCATTCATCACCTCCAGAAATGGATTAAATACTGAACCTTGTTCATATAATACTTAGTTTAGGAAAATGTTAACACCAGGTCTGGAAAGTGTCTTGCATTTTATCCCTACAGCATTGTTATAAATTTGTTCAGATTTTTGTATTTTTTAAAAACATGCATGCTGTGCCTTACGTATTTGACATTCAATCCTTCTTTAATTGACTTATGCCTGTGCGCTTATGACGAAAATACAAGACAGTCTAGAGTTTTACAAGCTGTCCGGTGTGTAATATCATGCCATTGCATCAGTTTGTTCAAAATGTGTTTTGGTAGTAATATGGCTGGATTGACTGGGACAATATGGTTGATAACGATTTGTTGGTGAAAACGCATCTATGTGAGTGTATGACATTAAGACATCGATTAGCTACGGCATACACAGCTAGTATACAGCCTGTTTACGTGTGTGTGTGTGTGTGTGAACACGGAGACATTTGTTAAACTACAGTCTTTGCCCCCCTGCGGGAAGCCTAATGGCTTTTTTTTTTTTTTTTTTTGCCAACGCCAACGCTGATATTCATCATCTTCATGTTTACACACCATTCTAAAACAACATATTACTTATTATTCTCCATTTTTTCCGCCTAGTTAGTTGGAGCTAATTTCCAGCATATATGTGCAGTTTGTCCTGCTCTGGTTGCCAAATGAAGTCAAGTAGAGTCAAGTTTATGAGAACATCAACCACACAAAGAAAGCATGTTTGAAAGCGACAGACGGTGAAGCAAAGTGCTGCACAGCAAGGTCAAAATTAATTCAGGCAAAAACAAGCAAAACAATATAAAAGTCAACAAAAGACAAGTAGGAAGTAAGAAAAGAACCGAACGAACAAAACTATAGTACCTTAACATAATAACAGATATTATGCAAAAGCACACATACTCTACTGTAGGAGCGTACAGACGGTGACAAATTAAAGTAAAGCTGTTACTGTAGCTGTTTAAATACAATTAATTCAAGCTGGTTAATTTGGGAGAGACTGACGAAATGTCTGAGAGGATTCTCATCATTGTTAAAATACTAGCACCATCATACTAGCTTATATATACACCATACTAGAGTACAGTAAGTACCTGTCGTTGACGGTTAAAGAGTTTGTAGAAATAGTTAAAAGGTTAAAGCTCAAAATAATCTAATGATCTTTAATGTAATCAGTGATATTATTATTATTATTATTATTATTATTATTATTATTATTTGAGGTTGAAGCCC
>JAOVVA010000024.1:16663433-16676689 GCA_028565275.1 Leiocassis micropogon
TTTTCTAATTAATATCTATTGGTGCAGGTGTTTGTTTACATTGAGACAGTAGCGCATTAGTAGATTATTTTACAGTATTTTATTAAATCCAACACATTGTTTTTACTTAATGTTTTGATTTTAGAGCATAACACTGCGCTCTCAGTTGGGGTATTTTACACGCCCTCACCTCGGGATGCTATAGATATGTCCGCTCTAACCACCCGTGTTATCTCATAGTGACGTTCCACATTACTGCTTGTTATTAGCACCACAGTTTCATAACATAAGACAACTTCCTGTAGGGAGAATAAACGTACATTCTCCTGTCCATTCATTTATGAAGGACTACAATTTCTGACTACTTGCCTTTTTTTTGCAGTAAGCCATGCTGTGTTGCACGTTCGTTTGTGTTTCGTAAGGATTTGGGCGCCTGGTAGGTGCATTGAGGTTGTTTCTGTGTCCTCCGCGTACTATGTGTATTTACAGGAAACTATCGTCCTGATTGGCTCTGTGGATTGAAACATGTAGCCACATCAACCTTGAGGGAAAAAGTGCAAGAAAAAAAAGCATTGGATGCTGTGACGAACATCTGGCGAATGCTTATAACGTCCCTTTTACTCAGCGTATTGATTTAACTTATGGTGCAGATTTAACTTCAAGCAAAGCTTCTTTCAATTCTGCCCAGCCAGCATTGTGTGATGCTGCGACTGGACAGTAATACAGACCGAAATTTTTCATGAGACTGGTTTCTGGGTCCTCTAGTGTAGATATTATTGAAAGAGCGAATTCTGACCAATGTACAGACAAACCTGATTATGTAGTTACCAAAGATTTGTTCTATATGGGCGAATAATGCTAACAAAATTTCGGTGGGTATTTTTTTTCATTATTATTATTATTATAAACATTTATAAACTAGATAGCTGCCCAAGATGCACTAAATTAAATTACATACAAGAGGATTTTTCATTTCTCTTCATTAATGTTACTGTTGAAGCAAGCATGCAGTCAAACATGCGTGAACTTGGCAAGATATCCCAAAAAAAAAAAATCATCCTTGGGGAAAACAAGCAGAATAATAAATTCAATTCTATGTTTAAGAGGATGCCAGCAAAAAGTGCAGTATTGGAAAAGGGATATATTGTCCTTGTTTCTTGTGCTGGTCAGGACTCCAGGAAGTGCATGAGAGACAGAAATGATTGACACACTCCCACAGAAAGACAACTACAACAGTCTATACAGCTGTCAGAGCCAAAGAGAGAGCCAGAGAGGTGAAGGCCAGCATGCATCTCCTCCGATTCCAATTTTGCAGCACTGATTTACTGACCAATTCTTCATTCTCAAACAAAGCACAGCGAATTTATAAAATATTTTCACTGCTATGGTCTGAATATTCCCAGATGAGGCCATGGATGCTTATTAAGGCTTCTCTACCATCATCCCATGCAACAAAAGAACAAAAATCACTTGCACAGCATCAAGATTTATTTCTGCATCTCGTTTGTGTTGAGTTGTGGGGAGATATTCCCATCCGGACAGCGCCGTTGTAATCACCAAGGAGGCCAAATTCGTGTTTGCAAGCATGCAGCGCTTAATATGACATATTACAGCAATTACACGACGCATTTTCTGCCATTAATAATGCAAGTGCCATCCTGCAGCTTGGAGACACCCATCTATCAGGAACAAAAGGCAAACTCTGCGCACTGCCAGAGGCGACCGCAGTGCCTGTGTTGCTGTCCGGCGATATTTCTAAAGCATAACACATCTCTCTCTTCGTCCTCAGTCGCCTTCAGCCATTTTTCACAGCATCAGCGATTCTGTGCGCCTTTATCTTCCCAAGCCTGCCATTTAGCAAGCAAGAAGTGTTTCATGAAATTGCAGGGGGTAGAAAAGGAAAGACAATGGCAGAATGGCAGAATAGCTACCCAGCAAGTTGAAAGGCCTTTTCTGAAAGGCTGATGAGGACTCTCTCAGAGGCACAGTGATACTGACTCAGTCTGTTTGCCCGTCTTGAACAATTTCCATGCTCCTTTTTTCCACAGATTGAAAAAGCAACAGAGCAACACCTGTAATTAGAGATGAGTGTGCTGTAACCCTCAGATCTACTGAAGACGAACACTTCTGACCAGAGCGCTGCTGGATACAGGAAGTGAGGAAACATTGGTGTCAGTGCTTCAAAGATTTCGGCTTCAGTTCCCCTAAGTAACAGGTTCTGTAGGATCCTTCCTTCAGTCAGCAGAGGTAGCAGTGTGTAGTGTAATAAACAAGACGATATATACACTGATCAGCCATAACATTAAAATAAAAAACTGTATTGTGTAGGTTCCCCTTGTGCCGCCGGGGAAGCTCTGGCCCTCAGGCCATGACTCTACATGACCTATGGGGGTGTGCTGTGGTGTCTGGCACCAGGATCTGGCATTAGCAGCAGATCTTTTGGGTGCTGTGTGTTGCAGGGTAGGGCCACCATGAATCAGAGTTGTTTCTCCGGCGCACTCCACGGATGCTTGATGGAATTGTGACCTTGAGAATTTGCAGGCCAGATCAACAACCCTGTCTTTGCCTGCTTAACCACATACACAATGGGATGGGCTGTGGTGCAGTAGGTGTTCTCTGTGTTCTGGTGGCTTTCTGTCATCGCCAAAATTCCCTTTTTTCAGCAATTTGCGCTACATTGTGCTTTTCTGTGAAATTGGACTGGATGAGATGGCCTTTTGTCCCAACAGGTATAGATGAACCTTGGTTCCCCATAACCCTGTCACCTGGTACATAATTGATAATCAGTGTTACTAAATCTACCTGGCAGTGGTGTTAGTGTTGTGGCTGTACAAAATATAGATTTGCTGTTTTGGATCCAGTTATTGCATTGGTTTAAGGGGTTGTAGTCTTATGTGAAAAATGAGGGTTACTTGTTTGAACAGTGTTCCTTTAAAACAATTACCAGCCATGGGTTTAATAACCTTCCAGTCCACCATGGAACCATCCAGCTCTCGTTCTGGTCATGTTCTTCCCTGAGCCATGCTGGAATTTTAAGATGCAGCAGTTTTTCCTAACTTGAGTTAGCACTTTAAACTAAAAAAAAAGTAAGTCGAATTATGTGGATGTCCTTTCCAAGCCAAAGGAAACTCCATTGGCCGTTGGGAAAACAAGCCATTTAAAACAAAGGTTTAAAAAATACAATCAGTACCATGAATCAGGCATTTAAGTTAAGACATTTTTTAGAGCTCCAAGGCACAGAAGTTGTATTCCAAATTGTATAGCCTTGGTCATCACTGGGTCATGAGCAATCGAGTCCAAGTTATAGAACCTGAGTCATGAATCTGAGTCACGTCCATGTAGAGTCCATAACACATTCTTAGAGCCTCCAAGAGCGCCAAGCTGTTAAGCCCCAAAACAAAGTGATTCACATCCACAAACCACAGCGGTCCATGAAATCTCCACGTCATGTTTCTAGCATTTTTGTTGTTGTTTTTTTTCTTCATTAAATTATGAAAAGGCCCATTTGATTGTCTTGGGTCTTGCAGGTACAGATATATACATACTCATAGTCCAAAAGCCTGCAGAACTTGTTTTTGTCA
The DNA here is from genome assembly GCA_028565275.1 of Leiocassis micropogon. Classification (NCBI taxonomy): domain Eukaryota; kingdom Metazoa; phylum Chordata; class Actinopteri; order Siluriformes; family Bagridae; genus Leiocassis; species Leiocassis micropogon. The sequence goes on from JAOVVA010000024.1 coordinate 16,666,994, forward strand.
ACTTGAAGTGGCGGAAATAAATCTTGAGTTCAAATGTCGTTAATAATTTGCAGTAGGTGGAATGTCAGGCAATGTGTTGGCATTAGCCCTTTCGTTTTTTGGAAAAGCAAATCTATCTTGGAAAAAAAAGGCAAAAAAAACAAACAAACCTAACTATAAAAGCCTCTAAATATGTGGGAGTGATGAGAAGATATCACACTTTTCAAACATGAAGCCTCCCTGGGGAAAGTGATCAGCATGCTGCTATTAGAAATCTGTTGCTGTTTATCTGCTAAACAGCTTATTTAACAGGGTCAATATTGAGTTAGGATGGGAAAAAGAACAACATTTGAAACAGTTTTATTAAATGAAAATGCAAACAACTAATTTAGCCGCATTATTGTTGTTGTTGTTGCAAATTTGGAAAGGTGTAATTGCATGTAGCATTGTATGTAAACATACATTCTCATGGTCCTTCTAATGTCCTGGATGCATGTAAACCTTGCCCACAGCTGGTGTGATGAAACCAGCTTTACAGTACAGGCAGAACTTGAGATTTACTGCAGGCTGCACTGGGAATGCACCGCATCATCCTCGGAAAACAGAATAAGTGCTTTAGCTGAGCCACTGAAGCTGTGCCATGTGCCCGCGGCCCACTCTTGTGCTGTACCACCACTCCGCTTTATCGTTTTTTGGCATTTGAGCTGGAATATGAGTAGGTGGGCAAACAAAAATGAAGAGCTGAATTTTAAACAGTTATATGGCTGCCGCATTTGTCCGGGACCACCGTAATCCCCAGAGCGCTAAAGCGTTCCTCCATTGTAATGAAACTCTAAGGAGGACAAAATCAGCTGTGTTCCTCCGTTTGTGCCTGCTAAGTACTGCTAACACGCCAAAACCAGGGCTGGATCAATCGCATAGACCTGGGTTTTACTTTCCCCTACACAAACCTAATGCATTGTGTTGCCTGTCCATGCAAAGCTTTGGAATAAAGAACGAGAAAAATTACAGATCACTAGAGGTGGAAATTAGTCTCTTTCTGTACTATACATACTATACACCATGAGGGGTGTTCAAGTCAATCTGGGACTTGTGATAAAAATTTTTCATGAATGAATGCGTAAACCCAATTCACAACTATGAGAGCTGCAGTAAAACATTTGACCGGCGCAATTGTTTTAATGACGTGAATGACGAGGTGTATAGGAACCCGCTGCAGTCGTTCCTGCGAGTGGAACGGCTGATTTTGTAAAAATCTATGAAAAAACAACAGATAACTTGCCACCTTGTGGTTAAGGCATTGGACTATGGTTCGGAAGCTTCCAGGATCAAACCCCACAACTACCAAGTTACCATTGTTAGGCCCTTGAGCAAGGCCCTTAACCCTCATCTGCTCAGATGTATAATGAGATAAAATGTAAGTCGCTCTGGATAAGAGCTTCTGCCAAATGCGTAAATTTGAGGGAGACACATCTGTTTGTGAGAACTGAACACACAACCAACGCTGCTTGCACATTACAGGAACCCTGCTGGTGTACATGTTTGGGCCAGTAAAGGAGTTCCCAGGAGGCCAGCGTTTCAGACGTGAAGCAGGCAGTCCAATCATGGCGCCAATGTACTAAAAAAACTTTTTACCTTGATGGTATCCAAGGAGACATTGGAATTAGTGCATTAGTGTAGCAGGAGATTATAGTCACAATCAAAAGTCCCGGTTTGATTTGAACGCCCCTTGTACTGTACATAATTATGGGGGGTTTAAGTACATTTGATACATTTGATAATTGTTGCATAAAATTGCTTGAATATTAAAGTCACTAATAATACTTAGCTGCTTTGCAACAACATGCTATAAAAATAAATATGTAATTTAAGGGAGTGTTTTTCTTTTCTCTTTCCCAGCAGTTCCCACCTGTCATCAGGGCACTCCCACTCCCAAGCTACCAACCAGGGAGGACATGCTTCCAACATCACCAACCACATCTTTTCAAACTGCTCACTCACGCACACTTGGGAGCGACATAAAACACACACGCCTGTGATTGGCTGTTGAGCCGTGATTGATGCAGAAGCACTAAGAGGGGGGTCAGACAATCATCTCTGTCTAAGCTCCCGGTTGCGAGAGGATACAGCTACAGCATCACCACATGATTCAAACTCACGATCTCCAGATGATAGGACCATCACTTTACCACTGCGTCACTCATGCGCCACGAGTGTTTTTCTTTGCTGTAATACAAATGAAGTTATAAAAAAATTCTAACCCCGCCCCCAAAATGACCCATATTGCACCTTGTACAGTATAAATCTTTTGTCTACGTCTTAATTTCAAATGCATGATTATATGGAAGGATTGTCTGTTTTTAAATTTCATTGAAGTATTACTTTGACATTTGAAAATTGACAAAAAAAATAAACCATCCAGTGCTTATAGTAAGTATTCGTCTTTAGCTGTATTTTATTATTTTTATTTTTTTTACTCCTACTGTGTAACAGAAAACATGCACTATATTACAAACCCTTCCACAGTGGAAATAAAATATCTGATTCAGGAGACTTTTAGCCTTTTAACTCCAGCCATGTTCATCCTAATGTGGTATTCACGTGGTCTGGAGTCTGGAAACATTACAGCTGGCAATAATTTATTTGATATGATCTTTGGAGTCTCTGAAACATAACAAATTGTACGGTTCAAACTGCTCATGTCTTGATTCTCTTTCCAGCCAACTATTTTGAAATTCATGACTTGGGCTTTTTCCAGGACGAATCTTGCTCGTCTTCTGTAATTCCGATTGACAAACTGTGAAGGTTAAACGCACACGCAGAAACAGATAGCACTTTATGTTTGTTTGTGAGATGCCCGACCTACAACATTAGTAAGTGTGAAGAGCACCGAGGCAGGTTTTAGATCTCGGTTAAATCGCTCTGAAACGGGGCTCTGACCTCATATCATGCCTGGTGCTTTTTATTGGATGCCCTTTCTCATCGCACAGCCGGACCACGTAGTGTAATGCCACCAAATTTATTCAACAATGAAGCATGTAATACGGTTTATGGCTGGTTTATTAAACGTGGCTTTTTGAAAAGGTTAAGGATAGTAATGGTCTGTTTCTCAGACAGTCACGCGGCTCTGCTGTGCTGCTGTTTACTGCCATGTATAAACCTTACACATCCTCAGGTCTTGACACACTGTTAGCGCATCTGTGACAGAAAACGAGTTAATGAACCTGAGCGTGGATTTGGCTAGACGGCGGACATGCTCACAGTGTCACAGAAAGGTCAGTGTAGTCTTTAAAAATTCATATTCAGACCATTTCTTTTACAATTTGGTGGTTTGAAATTGATGTTTCAGATACAAAGCTATTAAGGGGTTCAAGATATAAACAGGAACAACAATAATGGCCCTTTTGTATTAGCAAAAAATACAATTACTTGTGACACTCAAGCTTTGTCTTCTAATAGATGATGTTTTTATGTGGTATGTGGAACGCAGAGAAAACGCAGAAACAGGAAGAACACGCGAAACTCATTTTTACAGATACTAGCTACAGTAGCATCTAACTGACTCCCTTAACCTTGAACCTCACTCACTCACTCACTCATTGTCTATACCGCTTAATCCTGTATTCCGGGTTGCGGGGACCTGGAGCCTATCAGAGGATGCTTAGGGCACGAGGCGGGAGACCCTGGCCAGGGTGCCAATCCATCGCAGGGCACACACACACACATACACTCGCTCACACACTCATTCACACACTACGAGCAATTTGGAAATGCTAATTAGCCTAATCTGCAGGTCTTTGGACTGTGGGAGGTAACCCGAGTACCCGGAAGAAACCCACCAAGCACGGGCAGAACATGCATGCACACACGAGACGAGAATTTCGACCCCATTCGTGACAAGTGTACATCAGCAGAGTGGGCAAAGTACACAAATCCTGTACTTGAGTAAAAGTAGAGCTTCGCTAGGCAAATATTACTCAAGTATAAGTAGAAGTCCTCCATTTATTTGTGCAATTGAGTAAAAGTACTCACCTTCAAGTACAGGGCTTGTACTCGCTCACAGTAACCTTTTTCATACTAAATTATTTGAACATGCTATTTTTGTTCGCTTTCTGCAACCAGCTCCACTTTTGATTTCAAACACCTCTTACAGTACATTATTAGGCGTGTCTCGAAGAGGAGGCAGGACAAACATTTGCACATAACAGTCAGCAGGGGGAAGAAATTCCCTTTTCAAATACTACACACCAATGTAGTTAAGCAACAAAACACCATGCAGAAATGTAGTTAAAGTAAGATTACAGATATTTGCTTTTGAGCGGAGTAAAAGTAAACCCAAGTGAAGTACAGATAGGTGAAATATGTACAGTAAGTTCAGTATATAAATAAGTACATAAGTTCAGTACCAAACTACATGTATCCAGTACTCCCACCTTTGCTCATCAGTTCAAAGTGAATTAAGTCATGAAATTATGTAAAATTGGACATGAGTGACCTCGGGCTGTGCGACATCATTCGAAAAGTGCTATTAGCATATAAATTACCATAAGCCATTTCGGTATTTAGCTAAGCTACCTTGCGTGTGCTAACAAAGGGAGTTGGCGTCTTCCAACCAACAGTCAGTATCTGTTAATTCTGTCCATTTGCTCATTTATGGAATAAATGTGGTTTAGATGGAGTCAGCTCCAAGACCAGAGCTCCTGCAGTTGAGCTTTAAAACCGCTCTTCACAAAACCTTCGGGTGATGCCATGGAAGGGTTCGTTCGGTTTGTCCAGAATCAAATCATATTTCCTAGCTCATGTTCCAAGTGTTTATGAAATTATGAGTTTACTTTTTGTCCATAGGCTAAAAAAAAGCAAAATCGAGAAAATGGAAGACCTTCTCTTCCCGCTGTAGCACCAGTTGACCGGAGGTCAGGTGCTAAATCACTGTTATTGAGTCAGTAAAAGTGGCTCACTCTAGGGCAGGAGGCTGCATCATCGACTCTTCAGCTATCTCCTCGATTTTCTTCCTTCTCTCCGCCTGCCATCGTGGGTGTACAGTTCCCTACTTTTGTTCTGCAGCCTGTTAGCTTTTAGGACTTGTGTTGCAAGCACAACTAAAGCCTAGGGGTACTTTTTTCTTTTTGCAAAACCTATATTTATTTATCTCAAACCAAAGCTGGTGAAGTGCAGTTGGGTCTTTTTCATGTCCTGTCAATTTGCCCTTGACATTTTAGCATTTTGAGCTAACAAGCTTTTAGCTGTATTAGATTACAACAGAATGTGTCGTTCTAAAGCAATGAAAAAATTGTGTTGAAGAAATTTTTTTAGTCATTCTATTACTGGACAGTGAAGGCTCAGTGGTTAAGGTTATGGGTTTCTGACTAAAAGGTTAGGAGCACAGTAAAGCCCGGTAAAGCTGCTACTGTTGATCTCTCAAGCCATACCCTGTTTATTCCTCTAGATAAATTAAGCACCTGTAAAGCGTGTGTAATCCCGATTCGGACCAACCGAAAGAAAAACAGTCGACTTATAGTCTGTTAGGTCTGGTTCTGTTCCATCTTATGTTTAGAAAGCTTAGAAGCCATTTTGGTTCTTAAATAAGAAGAACAATAGTAAAAAAAAAATAAAAAAAAATACAGATCAAAGACCTTTAGGCCGACTTGTATAAAATTTCTTTTATGCAAAGATTTTAATAATAAATTAATAGGGACAGTGAAACTGTAACTGAGTAATGCGATTTGTGAGTGTTCCACAAGACGAGCAAAGGTTTTTAATAAATTTTGACTTGGAAATCGAACAAGTCTCGGTTTACGAGTACCGAGTATCGTGTATCACGCATGCGCTCCTTGTTTTGACGCCGAGCGTCACGTGATCACAACTGAGCCAACGGTTTTTCTCTCTCTGCTGCGGAATTGCGGAATTGTGGAATTGTGTCGTCTCCCCTGCTGCGTCTTAGTGCGCGTCTCTTACTGGTATAATCAACATCCGTGCACGCGTGTACTGTTTACTACAACACTATGACCATGTGTGTGTGTGTAAAACACATTTTATTTTGTGTTTGTAAGCGTGTGTGTACAGCGCGTGTATGATGAATAAAGCAAAAGCAAGTCTCATTAGAGAGATTAAAGATCCATTTTCTCTCTCCGCTCAAGGCTCAGCCTGCTCTTTGTGTCTGTGTGCGCGCGCGTCATTGGACATCATGCCACACACACACACACACACAGACCCCTCCTACTTTCGCCTTCACAGACAGACACACACACACACACACTCTCTCTGCTCTACAAAGAAACACTGCTCTGTCACAATTCTTTTCAAAGGTAAAGTGCAGGTTAATGTGTTTTATTTTTACTTTACAGCAGTGATTCTGTTAGTGTGTCGCTCAATCGAGTGTCATTAGATAGATTTCTTGTTTATTTTTCTGATAAAACAGTGTTTCCGTTGTGTGCGCGCATGTGTGTGTGAAAAGAGTGGAGGAAGGAGAACTGCGTAAGGCGAGAAGGGGGAGAGGGGAGCTTACTTTAGATTTACACACACACACACACACACACAGCGCCTGCGCGCACAAACGAAAACACTTATCTGTCGGAATTTATTTTTACTTTTTTTAAAGATAAAGTGCAGGTTAATTTGTTTTATTTTTACTTAATATTTTTTGTTAATTATTTTTGTGTATTTATTTTTTTTGGGCTGGGAAACAAATAATTTGAGTGGGAAAATTCAATTAGGTTTACGAGTGTTTTGGAATACGAGCCTGCTTCCGGAACGAATTATGCTCGTAATCCAAGGTTCCACTGTACCTTTTAATACTGAACCACAATATGTTAGCTAGAGACTCAGATTGGCTTTGAACTTAAATTATATATGTACAGTATGTATATATGGGTGACAATATACAATATTGAATATTGAAATAAAGACAATAATACAATTCTAGCTAGATGGTTAGTTAAAGTGACGCTTAGCATACAGCTATTGGTTTGACACTTGCGATGCAACTTGAGCAATGTCACTCAAATCAGACATGGCACTTCTTATGCATAAATTTGTTGCTCATTGTCATTTTAACTGATGGGTTACATAAAAATTCACCTATGTACAGATGTCATGAATGGAGAGTCTAGCTGTGGAGACAAAACCGTTTTTCATACCAGGCTGTAAACATGTTTATTTCCGTTGTAAAAGTTTTAAAGACATTTTAACATGGTGCTCTATGGGGATTGACTCACTTTCGAGGCCAGAAAAGACTCTGGTGGTCATTCAAGGAACTGCATGTTTTGGCACTTCCAAATTGGCTTTATTTTTTTATAGCTTCAATTTTTAAAGCTTGCCTCTTGTTCATAACTGAGATGCATATGGCTGGATAAACCGCAGTAGATAATCTGCTACAGAAGTCACAATGATTTATATTTAGTAAACTAGAATACATAAACTGCAATATTTCTTTTTCATTTCATATTTTAGCTGGCTAAAAGTCCTAATCTATTTTTTTTTAAGTTGCCCAGAGGAGCATTAAGTGTTTTTTTTTCTTTCTTTTTCTTTTATCAACATAGCTTGGAGAGAAAAATATCTGCTTTTTGCAAACTAACCCAATTGGGTCGCAATTTGGTTCATAAACTTCTACCCATGAATACAATTTCTTCAATCCTCCCACCTTCGGCTCTTCACACATGAACCCAGGATGTGGACCAGCTTTTAGTACAAATTATTTTTATTAGACTATTAATAACCATTGACTAATAAATCTCTTTGAAGTCAGGGAAAATAAAGAAAAAGCAGAACAGTGCTGCACAAAAAAAACTCCTAAGTGAGCACAACATGCAGTTAACTCCCACGTAAACACTATATCGAGTGAAAAAAAGCAATACAAGTCAAACTCAGACAATGTAGACAAAGCAGCACAAATCTTAGTCAAAATCTTTCTGCCGTTTTTGTCGAGGACTCAAACACCTTTGCCCTTATGAAAATTCCAAGGATCTGTGTGAATGCAACAATATGCAAATTAAAACGCCCTTTTCTCCTTCAAGCTCATTTCCCTCTCAACACTACACCGGTTACATCACAGGTTAAGCCATGTCCCTATTCATTAGGACTAATTTGACGACACACTGTTTTTTAACAATAATAACAACAGCGACAACAAAAGCCCATGACTATCCACACTGGTGAAAATCACGTAAAAAAAAAAAAATGTTTTCATCTACATGGAACTGGAAAGAAAAACACACCTACATTGAACATGCTCGGAGAACAACACCTGAGCCATGCAGATTACGCTATTTCACGCCTCTGACACAGTTTGATGTGATGCCCGCCAGCAAAGATGGATAAGTTTAGTGACAAAAATGTCATTAATCTCATAAAGGTCAGCCGTACGGCACTGAATACTAAGCACCTTGTCTTGCACACAGTTTAGGATTTATATTGTACACACCTCTACTCAGTTGTAAAACAGTTAATTTAACCCATCCTTTTTATGAAGGCCAATCATAAGATGGTGGAGTTTTTATAGGTGTCTAGTTTCCTCCATCCACTAGACATTCAAAACTATCTTCAAGAAGTTCTATAAAGGTTAATTGTTGTTGATAGAGAGAAGTTTTCTGTGTCTTTAATAAATCTCTGTAGTATAAATGGAAATAAATTCTTCAGGCCAGGCCTCACTAAATGGCAGACTCCGGTACCGATCCGGAGAATAATGAGAATAATTAATATACCAGTAATGTAGCACTTTCTCCCTTGAGATTTGCATGGCTATACTGTACGCGTCACTCAATAGAGCTGATCAACACAATAGTTTACCGCGTATAGACAGAGTGTGTAGAAGAAACAAAAGCGTGACAAAACCGAAACTTTAAAGATGAATGGATGTATACTGTATGTTTATTCCTCCTGCGGGAAGTTGAAAAGTTGTTTCATACATTTTAAACCGTGGAAATAATAAAAAGCTGTAATGTAAAGCTCCACGATAAGATAAAGAGTCATTAGAGCAAACATATCGGCAGCAGTCAGACGTGAGGGCAATTAAAATACCTGAACTGAGAGCCCGGTATAACAGAGCAACCAGGGCCCGGTTTACCGATAACGCACACTCTTAGCGCGCTAAGAAGACACTTAAGATATATTTTATGTAAGTTGTTTACTTTTCTAAGTGTGTCCCCCAAACTGTTCCTTAGAAGTCTTCTTAAGTCACTGCCTCTTACGTCCGACGTTACAAGGCGCTGTCTACAGTGAAGGTCCTGAATTAGCTGACATCGGTTGCTCAGGAATCGATTTTTCACTCTTTTTGCATGACAGCGTTAAGAAAGACAGCACTTTCTATGCAAATTGAACATTGCACAAAATTCTTCAAATAACGTTTTTTTCGACATGGGTTAACTTATCAATAGCAGGCCATAATAGACAAATATATAAATTAAATCACCAAACTGTCCAGAATATTTTCATGTAACCTGTAGTGGCGGTGAAACAAACCAGGTATACAATCATAGTTGATTGACAAACAGCTGACAACACTCTTGGCCAGCTTCAGAAACAATGTGAAGCATGTCAGTGGTTGGGGTTGTATAGCGCACTTATAGAATGAATACGATGAGATGACAGAGTAGAGGTTTTAAGCGTTACAATCACTCAGAAAAATGAATGGATGCGGGGTTTAAAACTCCCAAGTTTATTTTCTCATTTAACTAAATCAAATTTCATCATAAAATAAAACGTGTCAAAAGAAAAGTCCAT
>JAOVVA010000024.1:16687531-16706571 GCA_028565275.1 Leiocassis micropogon
GTGGTGAACCTTCATCTGCAAGAAAGTCATGTGGTCAAAAAATAAATAATATAGCTCCACACACTGACCTGTAGGAAACTTGTGAAGTCTGTAGATGAGCTTCAACAACAACGTGATGGTCTTCTTCTACATTAAAGCCTCACTGTATGTTGCAGAGTAATTTTTTTTTCTTCTTTTTAAAAGAAACCAGTGCTGCTGTACATAAATGTGCATACAGTGTGGTGTTGTAGATTGTAATAGACATCAAGCAGAAATATTAATTATAGACCTGTGATATTTCAGTTTTCTTTTTTAATAAATCTGCAAAAAAAAAATTATATATATATATATAAAATATATATTATATATATACTGTATATATATATATATACTATTATATATATATACTGTATATAGTATATACAGTAGGCTATATAGAATATGTTTATTAGTGATGGGAAGTTTGAATCATTTTAGTGACTCGGTTCTTTGAACCTCATTCATCAAAATGAACGAACGAGTCATTTAGTTCATTTCGTTCTTTTGACCAGAAATAAAATAAAATGTTACATTTTCAATAAACAGACACGTCAGTAAACACGTCTACATGCACAAACGTTGGCTATAGTTCCAGTAATGAAAATTGTACAATGCAGCTAAGGACATATGATAAACACAATGAGCAGCTCAACTCTCATATCTTCTGGACTGGATCGTTTGGTCTTTTCAATCTATTACACTACATAGCATCTATGGGAGTCACATGACAAAAGAATGAATGACTAGGAGTAGAAGACTCATTGAGAAGACCAGTTCAATTCTGTTTCCTGTGTACTGCACTGCGTAGCGTCTCTGGGAGTCACATGACAAAAGAACGAAAAGAACGGACCAAAGACTCGAGAGGTACTGTAACTACAGAACTCTTTTCTGTTTCCTGTATATAACCTACGGAGGTTTAGCGATGTGCGCCCAGTAGAAAATCACTCTCTGAGACTACTCGTTCTTCTGAGTCACGTTAAAGACTCGTGAAAAAAGAATGAATCGTTCAAAAAGGACAAAACATTCATGAACGACCCATCACTATTGTTTATATGGAAGCCTTGCTGGTGTGCGTTCAAACTGTGGTTTTAGTTTATGTCAGGTAGAACGAAAGGTATCATTACTTTTATAATGTGTAATTTTTACCGCTACCAGAAGATGGGAATGATGTCGCAAAACCGTAGAACTCTCAAAATTGAACACATTATTATTATTTTTTGGTTATATAAACTATCGAAAACAACCAGAAAAACATGTGATCATGTGTATCTGTGCTTCCTATGTGACCCTTTTTTTCCTTGTCATGATTGTATATTTGGTTGAAAGTAAATAAAATTAAGTTTCATAATATTGCCTAGGTTGTGCTGAAAAAAGGACTCTAGTAAAGTCACTCTATATTACACATTCCTGAGCCCTAGATATGTTTATTACAAATCAGCCAAACAAATAATGGCTGAAAAAATCTCTGACTTCTGAGGGCTACTATAACCCTGGTACTCTCTCTGAAAAGTTTGCCATTCTTCTTACAGTTAAACAGCTTCATTATAGATGACTTAGAGGAGAAGGTTCGATTTCATTGGCTGTCCGATCTCACCCCAGTGGCGCCTCCGAGGAAGACCAAGCAGGTCACGGCCCGAGTACGAATACACCCTTCTGCCGAAGAAACAGTTCCACAACTTGACATACTGTAAATTCATCACATCAACAGAAAGAAGCACATTTCAATTTCCCCTCCGTCCCCTCCTTCGTCTCTGCCTTATGCTGTGCTATCACATCACAATCAATTAGATATCATGTCTGAGCAAGTGACATCACTTCAGCACGATCATCAAGACTACCAGAAGCAGAGGTTATTCCAGTGTCTGTTCGTTGTCACTAGAAGAGGGCTAGCTAACATTCTTGTTAAAAATTTCTTTGTTTTAAATGTTTTCTACTTTTCAAATTCCATCCAAATTGTAGCTAGTGTTAAGGTTACAGTATTTCTCATCTTGAATCCCTGCATTTGGTATTAATTAAGTTTAGGTTAATAAAAAATATTTACAGTATATATATATATATATATATATATTCTCAATCTTAGCCAATCAATTCCTGCCAAATTTGTTATTCTATCTTCTTGTGTTGAGGTCCCTTAAAGGTCTTGCATTTGAATATTTCTTTATTTCTTTATCACGTTATTACAGGAGCTCCCTTAAAGTGTGTGTGTGTGTGTGTGTGTGTGTGTGTGTGTGTGTTAATGCTCCTGATGAAATGTAACTCCAATAATACCCTTTTGTGCCTCAAACTCCCTTCATTTCACTCCTTTACGAGTGTCTATTTTAAAGAGCTACTCCTGACTCCTGAGCCACGCCCCTCCAGAGAACAGCAGAGCTGAGCAACAAGCCAAGGGAGAGGATCTACTTATATGAGGTCACATTAGGGCGAAAAAATCAAATTTGCTTGTTTAAGCCTCAGCCAGTACAAAAATTAAAAAAGGCACAAAAGCAGGGAATTATTTATTTTCTCTCACTTTTCTTTTACAATCACAGTGAAGATCCTTTTAAATGTGGACTAATAAGTGACTTTTGCATTATAGGTGCCCTTTAAAAAGGTTAAGTCTGATGTGGGTATTGCATCCCAATTAAATAATTGTTCGGTTGTTGAGATTGAAGATTGTGCACATTTTCATCACCATGGCGACCAAGTGCTCAGTGCATTGTACAATGTACAATGTACAAAAGGCACAAATAATAGGAAGATACTATACACAATGATGCAGACTGATACAAATAATATACAGTGATGACAAAATGAAAATAAAATGTACTAATAGGCAGAACAAAATACCCTCATGTTAATAATGTCTGGTTATTTGAGCCCATTTTTAAGGCTAGAATGAACTGGTTTCTGTGATGTAAGCCGTAGTTAGCACAACTTTATCTTTAGAGGATCCTCATCGCACCATCTGACTTGGAGAATGGACGCTTTCACATGTTGTGTGTCATAATTGTATTTGGAATAATCTCATATAGTGTCACAAGTAACAATTCTGAAAGTGGCTGAAGTAATTTTGAGATCTTTCAACTACTTTAAGTGTGCCAAAAATTCAAAGTTGAAACATTCAAACACCCAATTTGGCCACTCCAGGTTAAATATTTCTGAAGGCACCATTAGTGAACATGTTTTAGGAGTTGAGCGAATGGAAGGAAATGCTACACATGGGATTTCTGATTTTTAAATGGCTAGTTTCTGCAAAAAAAAAACTCCACAAAACTCCAATAGGTGAGCTTCTCTGGTGTATACTAAAAAAAAATGCAACAACACAGCATAAATGTAATGGATTCTGATAGCTCGGCTACAACCATATAGGACCAAAACCTAACCCCTGAGGGCTGCCAGACAGACAGAATTTGTAATTACACACTGCAAACAGCATGACTCTGTCTAGCAAATACTTCCAAGATGTGCTGATTATACCACAAAGTGGAAGCTGAGCGCAGTGAAGGATTATCTATAGAAGCAGCAGGCGAAAATCAGTGGAAGGATTGAATTAATGTCTATTGCATCCAGGCACAAAAACAGCACTGTAGCTGTTGATTCAACACCATTCATTTTACTGTATATATACACAAAAAAGAAATCATATTTCATGAATCCTTCAATAGCTGTTCTGCGTACTTTTGTCATAATATCCTTGACATCACCTTGATGAAAAGCCATCGTAAAAATTATGCGGACATCATCACACTTTGGGGGTATGTTTATCGAGTTCAGTTCGGAGTGTTTTTCCCTGGCGGCGTTATTGACATTTCTTTATCAGGCGCAGATCGCAGGCTAACAGAGGACAGTAGAATGACGTTCTTTATTACCACCGCATTAAAACTCAATCCTCGGCTTGTCTCGGCCAGACTTGTTATTTCTTCTAGGGATCACTTTTCGGGATTTATGAGATCACTGACACAGAAAATGGGCGCCGTTAAGTTTTTCGCATGCCGCAATTCAATCAGGGCCTGAAATCCCCCCCCTGGCTCGGTCAGCTTTCCCTCCCCCTTACGCAGCAGGTAGTCCACTAGGATTTAATTCCTCCTCAGACTGCAGAGGGAGGGCCTTGCAAAAAAAAATCATTACTCTCTATAATCCCTACCTCCCATCAGCTACGACGCTAATGTGTGTATGACAAAAGCGGGGAATGAGAACGACGGACGCAGTAGCTTTAGTGGAATTAAAGAAATTGAATTAGAGAAAGTTAAGAAAGAGGGTGATATGTTCCATCCTAAAAAAAAAAAATACAATTTCAGGTTTAAGTGCCCTTGCTTGCCAAGGTCTTTCATCCCATTCTAACTTCATTCCCTGAGCTGCCTCTACTTTTTGTCCCTCATGACAAAGTGAGGAGCAAGTCGTACCCATTCCAGGCGCTGTCTACTCATCTGACAGGGTATTGCTCACACATTTAGTTCCTGGCAGCTCTGAAAGATTTATGAATCCGTCGACATCTTGCCTGACATAAAAAGTACTTGTGTTCACTTTTAATTATCAGAAATCTTATTTCCTTGAGCTGAAAATCCTTGCCATTTTTTATGAAGTTGAACATTATTTTTAATCAGTGGACGTCTGATTAATTTGAAGAGCAAAGTCGTTCAGCACCACTTGGTTCCTTCTTTTAAAAAAAAGAAAACTTGTGAGCATGTACATAAAAATGTGTAGGTGTCTCAGGTGTTTACTAAGAAAAATCAGAGCCTGAGACATGCAAAGGCTTCAGAGAAGTATTGGCTAATCATAAAGTGAACTTCCTGCTGGGTTATGAAGAGCGGGTTGACAACCTCGCAGGACCAAATGCTCGCCCCTGAGGGACGCTAGAAAAATGTATAAATACATAATCCACACAGCATGGCTCCGTCTGGCAAGTAACTCTTAGATGCGCAGTAAAAGAATATATGCAGAAACCATGTAGGGGAAAATAAGAGCAATAAAAACAGTGTTAAATAATAGTGTTTCTGCTAGCATGAGGGATAGCACCGTGACTGCATTAGCCTGACAAGGGCACTGTGTACTTGACGTGAGTGTGCCAGTTTGCAATTAAGGTGGCTGAGTGGAACCTCAGCAAAACGTCAGAGGAAATTATGCCCTAAAGAGGTTATGAATCATTCATACACACTGGCATCGTGGTGAACTGCAAAAATGACCGCTGTCATTTTTGGCATTAAAAAAAGAAAAGAGGCCACAGGCAAAGTCCCTGATATGCCAGGTGATCCAAACTGATAAAAACTAATAATGATACGTTTTTGCCAAATGATATTTCGAGAAATTAAGGGATATGAGATTTAATCTTAAGGCGAATAAATCCATAACGCCGAAGCTTGAGGTCAGACGGATGAATTTCTTGTCCTCTCGCAGTTTTACATCAGATCATGTCTTCCCTATCTGATCTTTATCAGACAAGCAGCGATCGCTCCCTGTTCCTCAGCTTTCCAGCAGCGTGTCACTGTCGAGCCGACAATGGAGCCGAGAGATACGGTGAAATAAAGGCGAGAGAGAGAGCATTGCTGAGCGAGAATGAAGTGATTGATAGCTTTCTAAAGGACTGCCTGGAACCAATGTGTGCTGCGGAACAGATTTCCGAAATCACACCACGCTCTTTCGGCTACGACAGAAAGCACCCAGTGGTGATGTATTATTTTGCTGCAGGGGTTTTATGCGGAAACATATTCAGTGAATGTTCTTATAATACACTACCCACTGTCAACCGACTGCCTAATGGTGTCAGGGCTCTTTTCTATAAAATTAACCCCGTCAGGCTGGCATCGCTGTTGTATTTAGCGTCTGGCTGACTTTCAAGTCTGAGTTTGTTTTTCATCTAAATCTACAGTGTGTTAATGTGGAATTCTAGTGCTTCCATAATCAAGACATCATTTAGATTTGGAGATGAAGCAGATGTCTCGTCATACTCCCTTGAGGATTTCTTTCTCCGAGTTTCATGTGTAGACACCTGTTTTTTGTTGTACTGCACTGTGCTTTTACCTGTCATCTTTGTTTTCACTTTGATACGTCACACTTGAAGTCTTCAGAAATATAGAAACCAGAGATCAATGCTGGTGCCGTACAGTTGAGGTTTGTGTACAACTGTTTAAATGTTTTATTTCGGACCGACCCTCCCTATCTTTTCCCCTGATCAAATCTACCCACTCATGAAGGAGTTCAGACTAATCCCACCCACTCACCCACCTACTCCAATTATTTCTACCTGCTGTTAACAGATTTCTGATAACCCCACACCGCTGAAGTAATTCTGAACAGTTCCACTCACTCCTGTCTGCTTTCAAATGAACATCCACCCAATGTTTTTCCCACCTCAACGTCCCACATCAACTGCCAAAACACAGTTTTGGTGCTGATTTTATTTTTTTATGTTATACATATAATACAGAAAATGTGTGTGCTAAAGGAGCTACTTCTGAAATTGTATGCAATAAGGGAGTGACCAATTTTGTTTCTCTAAAAGTTTTTAATTCTCAGCTGTTTTGGAGGGCTGATTTTATATGTGGCCCCAAAAAAAGCCAATTTTCAGCGTTATACTGTCTCGCTTCAAACAATCATTTAAAA
This sequence comes from Leiocassis micropogon, assembly GCA_028565275.1. Taxonomy (NCBI): domain Eukaryota; kingdom Metazoa; phylum Chordata; class Actinopteri; order Siluriformes; family Bagridae; genus Leiocassis; species Leiocassis micropogon. The sequence continues at coordinate 16,694,129 of JAOVVA010000024.1, forward strand.
TGTAAATTATCCATATTTCTTTAAGAGTATTCAGCATCTAGAAGAATATGACCTGTAAAAATTGTTGCTTTAATAGTTTTTTGGTAAAGGCTTAGGAAGCAAAAAAATCTGTAGTGTCCGTAACCATGTCACATTCATGTTGCACTATCTTAATAATTTAGCATTTTAGAATAATAAATTTTTCATGTTTATGTCTTATCATGTAAAATCTAAATTGGCCAAGTTTCATCTGAATGATCATTGAAAGATTTTAATTTAAAACAGTACAGACACTACATACTGTAAAAGGGCATGCAATTGTATTTATGTGTGTCTCTTTATCTAATAAAAATATAAATGTGTATGCATATTTACAAAAAAGAAGCATGGATTGGGAGATGAGAAGCATTAAGTATTATAAAAAATGATGTTATATGAAAAAAAAAATTCATCTACAGTAGGTGAGGCACTTTTAACCACTTCTGAAGAAATTTGCCCAGTCCTGCCCAGTCCCGAAGGATTTCCAACCAATACCTCCAGCTCCTGGAAGAATTCCCACCAATCTGGATTCCAAATGAATTCTGATTAATTCTTCCACAGACACTTTTAACCATTCCCACCCAATCCCAATGGAATTCTTCTCAATGCCACCCAAACTCAGAAGGATTTCCACCCAATACTGTCCCCTGACACTGAAATCCCACCCACTTGTGATTGTTCCCCAATTAATTCCAACTAAGCCTATCCTTGCTCTTGAAAAGATTTTGAGCAAAACATTTTTGATTGGTCTCATGGGATCTAAGTCCCAATGGAGACCTCTATGCTGTTGCTGCAGGATCCAGGGTTCGATCCAAATTCAATGCTCATGGGGATTTTTTTACTTACTCAGAAGTGTTCTAAAGGGCAGAAAGGAATATGTTTCATCCACCATGTGGATCAATAAAATCAAACAGTAGGCAGGACATCAGACAGTAGGCGAGACTAATCCAAAAACAAAGAGAAATCAGACCCAAATTTAAGCTATTAAGTAAAACTGCAATGTAATACTTTTGTTAGTAACTAGTAATATAACGTTGCTTTTCAACATAGTAATGCAGTAATAGTAAAATTTTACTTTTGTTAGCAACTAGTAACAATATTCATGCGCAGCTTCTGATTGGTGTAGCAGTAACACGGGTTGCTCCTATTAACCGGAGATCGTTAGTTACTGTAGATGCTCATGCTATTCTACTGTACTCATTAGCATGTGCTTATGTGTGTGTGTAAGTCTTTGTATGGCAATTGGCCAACTGTATTTATTTAAAAGTAACACAACAGTAATGTGTTAAGATAGTAATTATTTACAGTAGAATTTAGATAGTAACTAGTAATTGTAATATATTAGTGTTATAGAAAAAGTAATAGTAATGTATTACTGTCACTGAAAAGTAAGTAATAAAATTTTGTGTCTTTTATTAGTAACTAGGACGACACTGATTGTAAAATTAATGCAGGAATACAATATATTTTTACTAAAGTTTCAGCTTATTTTACATTGTATAAACTGTAAAATAAATGATAAATTACAGTCCAGCCCTGAGAGCAGAAATTGTACTGTACAAATGTTAACTATCTCAGGCAGGAGCCTAACAAACCACAAACTATTTAACATTTTTACTTCTTACTACTGTATATTGAGAAGTAACACACTATATATTACTAGTCATACAGATCAATCATTCATTGATTGATTCATTCATTTTTTATACCGTTTATCCTGTACAGGGTTGCAGGAAGGCCTTGAGCCTATCCCAGGACACTTTGGGCACGAGGCAAGACACACCATGGACACGGTGCCAATTCATTGCAGGGCACACACACACATACACACACACACACACACACACACACACACACACAAACACATACAACAGGTAATTTGCGAACGCCAATTAAAATAATCTGCATGTCTTTGGATTGTGGGAAGAAAACCAAGAAACCCGGAGCAAACCCACCAAGGGGACACAATGCTGGACACAATGCTGACCACTTCACTAACGTGTCCCCAAGTAATATAGAAATGATAATGTAATTATAATATAATATATTATAGTGATGGATTACTTTTGTTCTTATGTACTGTAAGTTCAGGATTGTTTTCTTGGGGAAACGTTTCAGTCCTGTTAGATGTCCCTCCTACTCTTTGATTTTAATTGGCCCACATGATGGACGAATCACATTCGTTTCTGCCCTTAGACCACTTTTGAGTAAGTCACCGTGAGCAACCTCCGGTGACTGTGTGTTTACTGTAGGTTGAATTATATACAGTATGGTCCTTCAGTCTCCTTGTGGATTAGTCAAGTTTATGTCAGTTTTCCTGGAACAGGCTCTGGATTAAATCTAATCCTGAACCAGAAAAAAATATATAAAAATCCTTTCCTGAAGGACATTAAAAAAAAATCTACTATTGGAATCAAGACGTCAAACAAGCCCTTTAGTCTCTATTTTGTACTTTTACTTGATATTGTTAACAATATAGACAAACATGAGTGTTCTAGTCTTGTAAGGCTAATCACCAACCTAAACATTTTAGTTGGGAAAAAGACTAACGATATGTCAGTTTACTGTACACATTAACAATCTTGTGCTTGATGTGAATCCCCTCTTCCAACTCTATTATTATAATAAGATTTGCTTATGAAGTAAACCCGCCAGACTTACAATGTTCTTCGGTCTACTTATCAGGTCGCTGCATGGTAATACAGCTGACAAAACTCAAGCTCATAATGTGGACTCAATAAAGTGACCTTTAATGGGTCTTGTTCTGAAGCGGAGCAGCTGTGTACGCTTTCTCATAGCGAGCCGGTTCACGTCTGATGGCCAACACTGAAATAATTTCTCCGCCGTCTTAGAGCCGAGGCGATGAGACAGTTTGCTTAACAGTGCAAATTCATGGGCCGTTAAAAAGATGTGACCTACATATTCAAAGCAAAGCTTACTCAGAAGCCCTGAGTATTTTATTTGCTTATGACTCTCAGAAAGTTTGTGCAACTGTTTGGTAAGAAACGAGAGACACTAGAGACACTTCAATGCTTTTTTTTTTCCGGAGAAGGTTAATATTTAGTACCAACGCTGGTTCATTTTTAATTAATCATCTGATCCATGTGCTGTAAATCACATGTAAGTGTGGGTAATTTGAACATATTCTTTTATTAAATGTGGTTAAATGCTAGATGCGGTTTAGTGTGTGGGAATGCAGTCATGCGTATAATGGGTTTGAGAAGAGCACATGGCCTTTTAACCTGCTGCAGCTGTCAAATATAGAGCCTTTTAAGTCTTATTTTATAAATAAGAGTATTAAAGGTCTGTTTACTGTCTCTAATTTCTGCTTATTTTATACTTATTTTAAAATTATTATTATTTTTTTTTTTTAAGTTTCTATAAAGTGCTTTTAAAACTTTGGCAGTTATAGACAGCGTGAGTTGGTTCTTACTTTGGCATGCAGGGGCTTGGTAAGCTCTCTAATTGTACTCTGTGGTCTTAATTGGCTAGCTAGGGTTGTTATTCTTATTGATTGATTGGTTGATTGGTTAATTGATTGATACATACAATATATGGCCAAAAATTGTGGAACACCTGCATATCACACCCATATCCCATTCCAGATTTTGATTTTGGAGGCTCTGAGATGTACGTATCTGAAAATCCAGTTAATTTCAAAGTTGTTCAGTTTGCTTGAGGCCAAGGTTCTGTGCAGGAAACTCGAGTTCTTCTTAGCTCCAGTGAAGGGAGATTTTTATCCTTCAGAATACAAAGACATTCCATATAACTGTGTGCCATCAATGATCTGTTGGTTTTTGGTTTTTATTTCCTTTGCGGGTTTCATTGTCTTTTTCTTCCCTTTCACATCAACCCTAGGTCACTCTACCGAAATTCCCTTTTCCAGACACAATATATTGTTCATATAGAATAATATAGAATCTCTAAATATAGCACATTATTAAACTAGAGAATCAGGCCATTTTGTTCTGCAATCTTTCATCTTCTGCATGAAAGTGATTTTCAAAGCTGTAGGAGAATTTAAAAAAAAAAAAGATTTGTATTTAATTTCCAGACACTTAAAGCAAAACCATCACTCTGCAGGGTTTTAAAGTTTCTAATGTGTAGGTGAGCTCGTTCTCCTCGAGTGTCCAGGCTTCCCTGCTGCCATGGCAACAAGAAGCAACTTTACCCGTAATTTTGGTGATGATGGTAATGAATGAATCCTACTTATTGGTCAGAATTTTTTAGGCTTACAAGTTCTTTGAGATGTTTATCGTTCATTAGTTTCATCCTTGAGTTAACAAACTTCGCTTTTAGTTTCAATGCCGGTTAGCATCTGATTTTACTTGAAGGATACTTTTAACACAGCACAATTTTATCAGAAAAAGGCTAGGATTTACATGAAGTAAAAAATTGTCCTGCACCTTTTGAAAAGCACAATCAAAGCGGTTCTCGATTATCTAAACTGCAACGGCCATAATCAGCGTCAGGCGGTAAAAAAACCTGAATCTTCTGAATAATATAATCAAAGGGATTCATGCTCATCAAGATCATACTCTCATGAGCACAGAGATATTTACATTAATAAAACCAGAACGTGCACCATTCCTGAAAAACTGGTTGTGAAAAAAACAGGAACGAAATTAGAGCCCTGAGGTACACCAAGCATCAAAAATCTGTATTTTCAATTTACTGAACATCTGAAAGGCTACATTTTTCTTTTGAAAAGAGAAGATTGAGTTTAAAGTTTTTTAGCTCAGTGAATTTTTTTAATCAGTTGTTACATGGCAGTACTGTCAGGAGCTGTCTTTGTTGTTTTCATTCAAATTAATAGTAAAATTTATGGTACTTTTAGTTAGACTTAGATATAAATGTGTGTGATATATGTGATATATATGAGTGTGATGTCACATATTTCATATTATTATTTAATTATATTATTCATTATAATTATATAAATTAATTAGCAAAAATGTTTCACACTAACTGAAAAAAAAGTAAAAACTTTGGAAAAGTGGACAATTTTACTCATCATTCTACATTCTAAATAATTTTTATAGGAAACATTTTTGCCAAAAAAAAACAAAACAAATAAAAATAAATAAAATACAGGACAAAAGTGACAAATTACATCCTGTCAAGAAACAATTTAACTGTATTATTATTATTATTATTATTATTATTATTATTATTATTATTTAACATTTTAATTTGCCTTTATGGAAGAAAAATATGTTATTTATTTTAGGCATATATTTATACTGTTTCTTTTGTGCATATTTGCCATTATTTTTACATTAAAAAATTAGTAGTACTTTACATATGATAAAAATCATTTACATATAACATTTATAATAAACATGTATTTATTTTATCATATGTAAACTACTACTAATGTTATAGTTCCTAAACATCTATAAGATGATAGATTAATATCATACATACTGTATCATAGAAATAGTTACCATAGAATAGTACGAAGCACTGTGACCTCCTGGGTTGAGGGTTCAATTCCCGCTTTAGGGTCTGAGTGTATGGAGTTTGCATGTTCTCCCTGTGTTTTGTGGATTTCCTCCGGGTACTCCAGTTTCCACCAAAAGTCCAAAGACATGCAGGTTAGGCTAAATGGTATTTCTAAATTGCCTGTAGCGTGTGAATGAGTGTGTGAGTGTATGGTGTGTACCCTGTGATGGATTGACACCCTGTCCAGGGTTCGGAGTTTAACCTGCCTTGTTCCTGAAGTTTCCTAGGATAGGCCCCAGGCTTTCTGCGACCTTGTACAGAATAAGCAGTATATAATAATAATAATAATAATAATAATAATAATAATAATAATAATAATAATAATATGTATTTGGGACTTTTACATGGTTGAATTTACCTATGTAATAATTATATATTTATTACAGTATATACAGGTAAAAAATATCCTATAAGCTTTTTTATTATTATTATTATTATTATTATTATTATTATTATTATTATATTATAGCCAATTATTTGTGCCCTTTCTTAAAGGTCCTAAAGTCATGATGCGTCTTGTTAAGGCTTTTTTTCTGTTCTTCTGTTGAACTATTTTGGCATTTCTCTGACTGCGATGCAAACATCTGACTTAAACAAATCATCTAATAAGTACAGTAAGTTAGAAAAACAGCAAAAAAGGAAGTCTGTGCTAGAACATGTGGCGATACAGAATAAAGCAGACAGACTTTGAGGGAAGTGTTATTCATCCAGAATGAAAGGTATGCATAATTTACATAAATTTGGGATTTATAATTTATTAAGACCCAAAATTTCTAAAATAAAAATTCCTGCTCCATTGCTCACGAAAATGATCCGGTGTTCTGATCTGATGATCAGATACTCTTCTACAGGATCAGCAGCTTTAACATGAAGCTTAACGAAAGTGCTGAAACTGTTTTGTGTACTGCAGACGAAGATGGAAGATGGATGTGTTTAATGTACCCGCTCGTAACAGAAGAAAAAAAAATAATAAGGACAATCACATCTCCTCAGGTAGAGCTAGCAATTATTTCTCCGCTGTGATCGCGTGCACTGACGGCTGAGGGTGATATTAGACGTGAGACTGAAATCTAATATCTATCAATAGCTCGACAATAGAACTATTAGAGTTGAGCAATGTGTTATATCATGAGGTGCTATCGAGGGTTATGATGATGTTCGGAAAGCTGTCATAAAAAAACATATACACACACGTTTGCGCGCATTTCAAGTCAAATACATAGTTGCATTCAGGATTTTTTATTGTTTTTTTTTTTTTAGTCTGTAACGCTGTCCTGGCTTCATGCTGTGTTTCCACAAACACACTCGTCTGCCCTTTTATATAATTTGCACTTTGGCTGTACAGTATGTTTATTTTGTCTGTCTACTTTCAAAGCCAAAAAAACAAACAGATAGACTAAACATTCAACACTTACAGCCATTCCGTCTGAGACCGGCTTTTTTCTTAATCAAACCCAGGAGGTGTGTCACTCAGGAAATCAGCCATTTTTTCATACAGTTCTAAAAATTTTATTGCATATTCCATATACCATTATGTGTTTGTAACAGAGGCATTTATACTTTCAGGTTGTCCATCTGTTTATCCGAGGTTCTCATTACCGTGGCGTCTCCAAAGTTTAAAACAGGTTAAAAAAAAAAAAAAAAACAGGAACAAGGCCGCATCAAGATCGAACATCTCTGAATGTGCTTTTTCTTGTTCGGTCATGCAGTGCATGTTCATGTTCAGAATCTCAAAACCCTTTTTCTATTAACTATCCGTCCACTTTGCCATCAGTCTGGGGTTGCAAGGGTTCATTAATTAATTCATCTTATTGCGTGTCCAGGGTCACGTGGGCCTGGAGCCTATGCCAGGAAACTTTGGGCATGAAACGGGGTACACCCTGGGCAGGGTGCCAATCCATCTAAAGGCACATGGACATACACACACTCACACACACACACATATGCTTGTCTTTGAACTGTGGGAGGAAACCGGAGTACCCGGAGGAAACCCACCCAGCACGGGGAGAACATGCAAACATGTAACATGCAAACATGCAAACATCCACAGACAGACCTCGAGATGGGAATCGAACTCTCAACCCTGGTGGTGCAAGGACACAGTGCTAACCACTAATGAGGTGGCAAGTAATGGAGTACAAATACTTTATTACTCTACTTAGTATTTTTTTGTATATCTGTAGTTTACTTGAGTATTTTCCCTATGTGATATTTTTTACTTCTACTTTATGAAAAACCTGTACTTTTACTCCCTACTTTTCAGATGACGATCACACAAAAGTGCACCGATTTTTGTAATATAAACATAGGAATTTATGCCGTCACTCACACCATGCTATACCCTAATCGTTTAGGCTCCTTTTAAGGCGTCTCAAATAGGTAGGACTAGCTAACATACTGAGCAAACAAGTTGAGAACTCTTACACATTTGGTTTGGGTTTCACGCCATTTACAACGTCTTTAATAATGTTTTGACACGTCCTTTAACCTTATTGTATTCTGTATGCGTGCAGTGTGTGTGTATATTTAATTGCGTACACTACTTGGTTCATACAAAGCAGCAATAATAGCCACTGGCTAATTTACTAAAGTAATTAAAGACACTAACAATGCTGCCTGACCATTTGTTCCATTAATGTTAGATATTTTCATTATCAATAAGTCATGGCATTATATCCAGGACCTCCTTTCCATTAGCTTCTGTAAATTAGTTATTATATTTTTCATCTGCCTTTGTAAAAATAAAAAAAAGAAAATAAGCAGATTTCTCTGGGTTAATTTATTTTTTCAAAGGCTAACCACTATAGCACTATCTATTAGTCTATAGATTTATGTAGATAATCTATCTATTATCTACATAAAATCTTATGCATTGTCACTCATCTCTGCTTAGCCTGGAGCCTAAAGCAACCAGTCAAATAATTAATATAATTATTGTGCTTAAAATTTTTAATCCGTTGACCTAAAACATTTTATTTCTTGTAACATCTACAAGGTTTCATTAACTTGTACTGTAAGTTATTCGAATACAGATGATTTTTTTAATGCATTATAGGTAGTCCCTGACTTACAAACGAGTTCCGTTCGAGGAGCATGTTCGTAAGTCCGATTTGTTCTTAAGTCCAACAAAGTGAGGTTTACACACCTTGACATGAATATACAATGTAAAGCATACCAATTCACTTGACTAAATCTCTGTCCTCTTTGTAAAACCATAACCACACCTAAGGAAATGAATCTCAAACGGTGTTTTCTCTGCACCTATAAAATTATGAGAGGTATCCTGGACGCCATATAGTTTCAGAGTTGTTTTCCACTGTATTGGACTGTGAACTCTGTTGTTGAGGATTTTTCGAAATTAGGATTATTCACCATCATGACAGCTTTACAGGACAGACACTTTCTATTATCGTGCTCCCGGACTGATTCATTGAAACTGGTGAGGCCGATTCATTTCTCCTGCACCCTGCCAACCCCCACGCACATGAAATATACCGGAATTTAAACAGTTTATACATTTACTTATACACATTGAATAATATTGTATAAAATTGTAAATATTACATACAATATAACTCGAATGTCCATACGTTGGGGACTACCTGTATTGATTTAAACTTGTGTTAAAAAAATTACATTTTACTGTGGATTTCTACAAAAAACAACTCTCTACTTAATTTATGATTCCTCTTGGCACTGATTTGATTTAAAAACCAAAATGAAAGTGGCTCCCTTTTCTTCTTGTTACAGTCCTTAATAACATTCTTGGGACCCGTAGTCCTGTGGCTGAAAATGCTTCGCATGCCGAGGCAAATTTCTTGCAAAATTTTAATTGCTTAAGGCGAAAACCCCTCACTTCCTTAATTCTAAATGCCGGGTGTTCATATGTTGAAGTGCCGCTGTACTTTTGTATTTGAAGCACATTTTACCTGAGTTTTGAGTACTTCAGCTACCTCTGTCTAAAATCCACATTAGCAAAATATCTCAAGAACTACAATAACATTTATAGTCATGGCATTAGGCAGACAGCCTTATCCAGATGAACCTACATTTATTTTATTCATTATACAATTCTGAACAGCTGAGGGCTGAAGGTTGAGGATCTTGCTCAGTTTGAAACCATGACCTTCCCATCAATAATCCAACGTCTTAACGACTGTGCGAACCCTGTCCACTCTTGAACTAGACCTAGTGGTTGAATGTTTGCAGGATTTATATGTAATTATCCCGGCAACCAGCAGGTAAACTAATTTGAGTTTCTAGCTGATCCAAACAGGATGAAGGTCACAGGAAGGTCACATGTCTCGAATAGTTTTCTTCAACCGCTTCACTCCTGCTTGGAGTATGTTCGAAAAGTATTTCTGGCGTATTTATATTTATGGTGCTAAGTAGATATTAAAAATAATATCATGTGCATTATTGGTGTTGCAGTGGTGGTTCAGGCGGTTGAGTCTCAGGCAGTTGAGGTGGAAGGTCATGGGTCGTCTGCACTGTTAGGTCCTTAGGCAAGACCCTTAGCCCAGCCGCTTCATACAAGTGACTTCCTAAGCCTTGTCGGAAAATGAGAGGGGTGCGACAGGAAGGGCATCCGGGGAAAAACATGTGCCAGATCTTGGGAATCAAATGATCCAAATGGGCGACCCCTAGGGGTAAACGGGATAACTGATACGCATCATAGGTAAAACTTGCCCCATACAGTAAGCTTAAACTTGTTAAACCTGTTACTACGGCGTCGACATCCTGTTTAGACAACGCTATCTCTAGTGTAGACATCTCACTTCAAATAAAATAATTACAAAACATATCATTAAGGACAAAAATTTTATTTAGGCCACTTCCACATCTGGTTTAAATTTGATTACAGACCTCAGAGAACATGAATTATAAAGTTCTCATAACCCAGCGTTTTTGGAATGCAGATGGTCATTCGGCTTTGCCTTTCTCTGGAGTATATTCGTTATTAATTTCCCCATGTGTTCACTAAATCGTCTGTCACAGGGGACAGATCATCTCTGTATAATTACAAAGGATCCGACAAACAAATGAGGGAATAATACGAACCTGACAAGCTACTTTAAGCCGATCGGCCGTGCGGTCCCGTGTACCTGTTTGTGGACAGTTAGATAATTGCAGTGGGAGGATGGATGATAAACAGCGCGCTGAGGTTACGCCGTCCCTCTGGGCTTTAGGTAATTTGTGGCATTAATTAATGTTTTCTAGCGTTAATGTTAACTGTCAGAGAATTAATGGGAGACAGCTCTCTCGCTAATGAACGTCCGGAAGAATGATGTCGCCCGTGGAAACAGCTGCGAGTTTCGTGTGTTCTGCTGTGGTCCTGAACCCGTGCGTTTTTAGAAGAACTAGTATCTGTAATATAATCTATGAATTATGGCTTTAATTTGCTTTCAGATTTCACCGGAATGCATTCCCAAGGAAAAGAAATATGACGTCAGATTTATAATAGGCCATAAACATTTTGAGAACCGTTAAGCAATTGTGCATCAGCGAAACCATTCCGCCAGAACATTTGGGATCTAAATCATATCCGGATCTGTAAGGAGCACAGCCTCGTGGCCACGCCCGCTTCTGTCAGACAGCTTAAATATCGACTGCGACTTCAGCACACAGCTTTAATTGCTCTGAGTTAAAGACAGACCTGAATTGAAACTCAAAGTGGGTCAGTGTGTGTTTTCTTCGGCGCCAAGCGGTAAATCACGCTACCGGCTCCACAGCCGTGATAGCCACAGGGGCCCAGGCATGTGATTTATTCGGATAATTCCAATGCAAGTAATAATAACACTAATAACACCAACATATTATTGGAGGATGACATTAAAGTGGGTCAGCTCTATAGGCCTGATTCAAGTGCTGAACTCAAGCAAGTCTTTAGAGACTCCAGATAGAGGGAGCGTCATCCATCAAAACCATCCTAAAATATAACCGCTGAAATACAACACCTCCTCCTGAATAGTTTTTTTAAATAAATGAAGCTGAAAATAAAGACTTGTAGAGTTAGATGAAAGAATACTTATGACAACAACCAACTTTATGTCTACCCGTTACCACCCCCTACTGAGAACAATAAAGATGTTTTTTCTTAGCAATATATAAATATTTTTTTATTAATATTAATAAAGTCACTTCTAAAAGATTGAGAAAGGAAAGAAAGTATAATAGAATATGTACAAATAAAAAAAATAATAATAAATTTAAAATAAAGACAAAAATAAACATGAATTGATATTAAAAATGTCTTTGTGCACAATAAAAAAACAAACAAATAAATAAATACATAAGAACAATACAGCATGTGAGGATAAGAAGACGTAACAAAAAAAGAGGAAAAAACTTAAATAAAAAAATTTAAAGAGACAGGAATGTTTTAAAAAGAAAATATTAAAAAAGAGAAGAAAAACACTGAAAGTCAGAAAAGAAGGAAATGTTAGAGATAAGACAAAGAAAAAAAGAAAAGCATGAGAATTTTTTAAAATAAACCTTTAAATAAAAAGGAGAGGAAAAGATAAATATAATGCACATGGCCATTAATATATAAAGATGTGTTTTTTAAATTGTTTTAAATAAAGTCACTTCTAAGTAGAACAGAAAAAGATGAATAGAATCTGTACACTACAAATAATAAGAAAACTGACATCTTGTTTATTAGCAAAAAATAAATAAAAGCAAAACATAAACATATTAATCATTATTATGAATGTCTCTTTATAAAATAAAAATAAATAAATAAATAAATAAAAAGAAAAGAACAATACAGTATGTGGGGACATGAAGAAGGAAACAAAATGAAGAGAGAAAAACAATTCATTTAATTTTCCTTGCATTTTACACAAACAGTTGGATCCAGTACAGATCAGACCACCAGGCCTCTGGGAAACTGGCAAAAGACCAGACTTTTTGTATAC
>JAOVVA010000024.1:16719289-16734694 GCA_028565275.1 Leiocassis micropogon
TTTTATGCACGAGTATAAATTTCCAAGGCAAAAACATTACCGAAAACCTAGAACCCTCAAATAATTCTTCGTCTGGGGAACCCTCAAAGGTTCTATGTACTGTAGATCCCAAGCTATTAACTCTATTCATAAAAAAATGATGTCAAGAGAATTTTTTTTATTTATTAAAGTTTAAATTTTGGGGGGAAAATGTTTAACCTAGGACTAAGGATCAGAGAACCCTATAACAGAAGGTTCTATGTGGAACCTTAAACCATGTCTTCTTATAAAAAAAATTTTTTAATCCAGTCATTTAAAGAGTATTACCCTTGACAAACACTTATGTTCATACGTGTTAGTGAAGAATCCTTAATAAAAAGTTATTTTTTTCTTTCTTTGAACCTTCTAAAGCAGAGACAGCATGCTTCTTTTTATTTTATCGAACGGAACCGAGAACCCTGCTGAACCTCCAACTCAATCCGCACCGCTGAACAGATCACACAGGCATTTTTAGAAGATCCAGACCTCTGTTGGAGAAATATCGCTGATGCTTCATGTTCAATAAATAAATAAATAAATAAATAAATAAACAGAACTGATGTCAGGGTGCTAAATAAAGTCGGCAGGGAGGGAACATGAAATTATTCGGCGGTTCTGATTCTGCAGTTGGCTGCGTGTCAAAAATGTGTCAAGTCGATATTGATGCCCGCAACGGGAACCATAAATAGCGCCGAATATGAATTGCCTCCTGGCAGGATGAGGCTGCAAAAATCAAATCTACAGCAATCTGTGTGCATGTGTGTGTGTGTGTTAAGCTAAGGACTGAAATACTGTTTGTGTGTGTGTGTGTGTGTGTGTGTGTGTGTGTGTGTGTGTGTGTGTGTGTGTGTGCTTGCGCATCATGTTGTCTGCTTCCATTAGACTGTATTCTATTATTGGCAAGGCAGGAGTAGAGCATCAATAAATCTCTCCGTCATCATCATGATGAAACAGCAGCATCACATTGTAGGTTAATGTTATGGGTTAGTGTGGGTGTGTGTGTGTGTGACTGAGCGATTGTGTGTGTGTCTTTCCAGTGTCTGTTTTTTTTTTTATCTTCTGCAGAATGGAGGAACACGTGGTTTGAGAGCTAACAAGGCAGCAGACCCAGTAAACAACAGCGTCACGCATGAATAATTGGACTAATCCATTAAATTATGCAAATGGATTCGAGTGCGTTGTGAACCGCGGAAGAAAGGGAAAAAAAAAACAGACACAAGCGTGTTTTCATGACTACATGATCCCGTGAAGAAACGTGTGAAAGTGTTTTTTTTTTCTTAACCATAAAAAACAAACGTTTAAAAAAACTATAAACATGCTAAGTTAAACCTAGATTTTAAATTTATGTTTTTTTTTGTTATATTCCATGCTAAATTTTTCACATTTTTCCCGCTACTTTAGATCATTAGGTCACTCTCTATCAAGCTTCAACCACCCAGCTTCAACCACCCAGCAATCATGCCCATGATTGGCTAGCATCATGACTGATGCGAGAGTGCAGGATCGCCACCCGTAAACTCCCTCATCCCCAAGAGAAACTCGACCAATCAGCTCTCTCTTGGCTCCCCAGCTGTGGGAGGTTCTGGGAAATTGCTCTTTGATTCGTGGGGATGTCGTGACTCGACATGAGAAAATTCAACCCAAAAAAAACATTTTAGAACAATAATCTATCCAAAGAACCCACAAGGAACCTTCTAAAAGATTACATTATTAAACTGTAAAATATTCTTTGATTCATGTTGTTCAAAGGAGAACACTAAAACATTATATTTCCCTGGCATATCCAAGGAATGATTAATAAACCCTTTTACTGTATGTGTTCTTTAATTTGTTCCCTGTTGAAAAAAAATGAAAAAAAACACTAAATGATCATATCAATCATAAACTAAATCATGAATCATAATCATAAACATTTAATCATAACTAACACTAAATCATAAATAACACTAAATAATCATTTCAATTCAATTTTATTTGTATAGCGCCTTTAACAATTGTCATTGTCGCAAAGCAGCTTTACACGATCAAAGGAATTTTTATCTTTTTGATTTGATCTCATTTGATTTGTATCTTTAGGCAAATTCATATAGGTTCTGGCGGCACGGTGGTTCAGTGGTTAGCATGTTGCTTTGCAGCTCCTGGGTCCAGGTTCGATTCCTGCCATGTTCTCCCGTGCTTGGTGGGTTTCCTCTGGGCACTCCGGTTTCATCCCACAGTCTAAAAACATGAAGATTAGGTTTATTGCCGTTCCCAAATTGCCCATAGTGTGTGAGTTAATGTGTGAAGGTCCCACCAAGGTCAAAAAATGGGAATAGATACAATGGAAAACACCATTGGCCTCCACTGTCCCTAGTTGGACTACAAGAGGTTCCTAGATGGATGGATATAGATTCTACATAGGACCCTGAAAACAGTGTATTTTTGCTCCATTTATGACATTTAAGAAATGTTCTCCAGAGATAAGGCTTTAGTGTGGTTCTGCTCTCACTCTCACATAACCTAAAGACACACAGATGCTGAGCGGAATCGGAAATATCCTTTGCTTCGTGCTGTCATCTTGCTTTCGCTTTCCTCGCTTTCAACACCCGAGCAGTTATTGCTGCTGACGCTAATTCGGTTATCTCAGCTGGAGGCCATAACTTGGTGGTAGCGTTAAAATATATGCACTGGTTCTCTCCCATATGGCGCTGTGTTCACATCCCAGGGCCATTTTGTACAATCCAGATTGACCGCTCTCACTTTCCCCCCACTTCTCCAGGCGCTGCGTTTCTTTTTTCCCTGTCATCTGATCGATGCAGAAGTGAAGTGTTCGCTGTGCTTTCCGCTTCATTTAATCGAGCCACTTCTTCTTCTTCTTTTCTTCTGCTCTTGTCTTTAAGATAAGATGATTTTCCCCCTCACACTAAACTGCTGACTAGCTAACTTTCCGTCGTGTAAATACTTTATGCACTTCAAGGGGATATGTCCTTATAATAAAGAGCAGATGAAAGCTAATTGGAGAGATTAGGTATGACCTCATTTGCATAACGCTAACTCACCCTTGCGAAATTTCATTAATTATTAGCAGTGTTACTGTAGCATTGCTACAAAGCTCGTGTCCTTTAAGGGTGGAATGGGGGCAGAGAGAAAAGTTTTCTTTCTTAGCAAAAAAAATAAAAAAATTCAGCTATACTGAAGATCTCTTAGGACATTCTGAAACTTTGATGGTTTCTGGAGAACCCTCCAACCCTACAACAAGTTCTTAACCCTTTTTAGGGCATCATTCAAACCTTTTGTAAGACTTGTGGAGTCACTCTGACCCTGTCGTCTAGACATCAACCTTGTCAAAGTCGTTCAAATTCTTACACTATTTTTTGTGCTTCCAACACATCAACTTCAGGAAATAAATGTTGACTTCCTGCCTAATATATTCCGCCCACTTCCAGGTGCCATTTTAATGAGATATTATAACTCCAGCTACTGTGACAAGGGCCAAATTGTGATGGCTAGAGGACAGGGTCAGAGCAACTGCGGTGAACCTGCGACAGGGGCATGGGTGGCCGATGGTCATTAATGTACAGTATGTGGGGAGTGAAGGCTGACCTGGATTGTCTCAAATTGAGAAAAAGGTTAATGCTGGTTCTGGTAGAAAGGAGTCGGAACACACGTGTCATTAGTGGTGCGGCACAGTGGTGTAGAGGTTAGCACTGTCGCCCTGCCCCTCCAGGGTCTGGGTTCGATTTCCGCCTCTGGGTCTTTGTGCATGGAGTTCGCATGTTCTCCCCATGCTTGGTGGGTTTCCTCCGAGTACTCCGGTTTCCTCCCACAATCTAAAGACATGAACATTAGGCTGATTGGTGTCCCCAAAGTGCCTGTAATGTGTGAATGCATGTGTGAATGTTTGTCTATTTGTTCTGTACCACGGTCATCAAATGTGAATAAATGCAACGGTCACCATGGTCCCTAGTTAGACTACACAGGTTCCGAGATGGATAAATTATATATCAAAGATCTTCTGATGTTTCTTTCAATGAGGGCCCTATAAAGGGATATGGATTCTTGCCTGTCAAGGGTAACAAAAATTTCCAAAATGTTTATTCATAAAAAATATGTAATAAACACAGATAAAGTTAAAGGCACATCTATTTAAACATATAAATGTGCAAAAATAGGAAAATATAAATATACACAAAAAACAAAAATATACAAATGCCACGGGAGTTATTGTAAATGCTGTACATTTTTTTGCCTGAATTTTAATCATCTTTATGTTTAGAAAAAAAATCATATTCTTATTACTTTTATTGGAAAATTCTTTCTTTTTATTTCATTGCACTCTCTAGTTCAATTTATTTAATTGCAGAGAAATCTTTCTTTTTATGTCGCAGGCAGTCAAATGAGAATTTCGCTGCATATCATACTGTGTATGACTGTGACAAATGAAATTTGAATTATCAAATGTGGTTCATCACCCAATTTAAAGTTAAGGAAGCCAAATCCCATATTCATCCTAAGAATCCATGAGAAACACATTTTCCTAAGAATACACACTATCATGAAAAACCAAATAAATAAATAATAATAATAATAATAATAATAATATTAATAAAAACTATCTCTCTACTGGAATTTTTTTCTTTGTGGAAGAAAATGGATGCACCCTACATGGGGTAGTGATGGCTCCAACGGATAAGGCTCTGGGTTACTGATTGGAAGTTCGGGGGTTCAAACCCCAGCACTGCCGAGTTCCTGCTGTTGAGCCCTCAAGCAAGGCTCTTAACCCTGTCTGCTCCATGGGTGCTGTAACCCTGTGCTCTGACCCCAGCTTTCTAACTGGGATAGGTGGAAAAATCATTTCTCTGTGTAAATAGTTTAATCTTAATTTAAGGAACATGTTCTTTGTGAAAGAATGAAACTTGAATGAAACTTCCACAACAGTTAGAACCCCAGTTTAACCAAAGAACAACAAAAAAAAAAAAACTCTATTAGTTCTAATGGTGAATAGGACAAGTCTGGAAAGTCCTATAAAGAGTGAACTAAGTGCAGAGATTCAGAGACTACAGTTCT
This sequence comes from Leiocassis micropogon, assembly GCA_028565275.1. NCBI lineage: Eukaryota > Metazoa > Chordata > Actinopteri > Siluriformes > Bagridae > Leiocassis > Leiocassis micropogon. The sequence continues at coordinate 16,724,354 of JAOVVA010000024.1, forward strand.
CACATGAGCTTTACCGGAATATCCAATATCCGGAAACGTCCAGTTCCTACTAAACTTCGCCGCCACAGGAGGGCGGAGACTAACAGCATCTCCTGATGTTGCTCTGTTTGTTTAGAGGTCACCTAAGGACAAGAGGATATTGGAGGCTGATCTGTCCAGCAGCCTGTAAGCTCATTTACAGTCGAGACACAGTGGTGTAGTATACTAACTCCAAAACATGTGACAACACTGGCACAAGACATGCCAGCCTGCAGCATGCCAATAGCCTCTGCTTTGTTTGTTGTCTCACACAAGGCATTAAGGGAGACACAAAAAAACAACAACAAGTGAATGTGGCTTTTGGCTTGTAGTGACCTTAATATTGACTGAGGGGCTTTTTAGAGGTGACTTGTGGAAAACACAGGCTGACAGTTACCATCATAAGACTAATACTTGCCATCCTGATTGCAACTTCAAACCAGCCACAGGCTTTAGGAATCGTTTATTGTGGTAAGTGTTTTAACCCATTTAATACTGATCAGGAGCGGTTTAGACTGGTCAAAGCAAGCAGGATTGGTGGAACTCCTTTGGGAGATGGTGGGATTAGGGTTGCTGGGAGCAGATAGGATTGGCAGAATTTCTTGGTAGCAGTCAGTATTGTTTATAAATCCCTTTGGACCAACCTGGATTAATGAGAATTCCGTTTGGAGTGAGCACGATAGGTCAGAAATCCTTTGGGACCAGACAAGACTGGTTACAATTTATATGAGAAATGGTGGCATTGTTCAGAATTTATTTGTGACCCGTCACATCAAATCAGCTATTATGTCGCATTTTAGCCGATTTGAGTTATCGATGTTTTCAGGTTCCTGGTTCAATAAGCTCCATTCATTTTAATACCAAGTTTATTACTGAATTTGTTTATGAAGGGACGCCTCGGGCTCATTTTACCACCAGGATTTCCCTGCCACCCCTAAAAAAGCCGCTAAACTTATGGCAAAAAAATATGTAGCAAGGTTTCCTATCACAACTGAAGTAGCCAGATTAGATAGTCTTTCTTAGAGTGCCTTAAATCAATCTTTAGGCATTCTCCATTCTGTTGGATTCAGGAAGATAACGTATTTATCAACTGATTTTTTTTTTATCTATTTATTTATATTTTAAGCAAAAAATACCACAAAACTGAAATGTGCGACTTAATAATTGACTGCTTAATTAATTAATTAATTAATTAATTAATTAATAATGGACTGATCAGAATTGGATCATAGAGGATTGTTTAGAATTTGTATATGAGTAGACAGGATTGGTCAGAATTTGTTCTGGAGCAAACAGCATGGTTTAGAATTCCTTTTAGACCAGATGGGATTGGCTGGAATTCATCTGAGAGTGGACGTGATGGCTCAGAAGTCCTTTGGGAGCAGGACAGGGGATTGAACAGACACACACACATACACACTTCTAGTACAAATTACCCCTAACCATGGGTGAAAAAGTAGGCTGGTACGGTCTGAACGATTCAGTGGCAGCGGCCTGCCAAAACCCACATTCAAAACCAGTTATGGACGCACTTTCACCAAGAAAACACATCTGATAACCTGATGTCATCTTAAACAACACACAGTCTCCTTAAAAACTGCTTCTAAGTCGTTCCAAGTTGCTTATGAACTGGCCATGTTGTGTTTCAATTGTTCAATTCCTGCTAATTACCGTGAGCATGCGCTTCCAACAGTCTGCTGACAGGTTCATGACTCACCTCACTTCTTTATTCAGGGGCTAACACAAGTTACAAAGCTAACTAGCTTATAACCCAAGGCTGAATCCCAGATTCCTCTCTAATCCCTGAACAAGGGCACTACATGGACTCATTCTGGAGTCATGATCAACATGCTAAAAATATGGTAGCAGTCGGACATGCAAGAAGCAGGCGAACAGACCCTCATAACTAGTTTATATCCCACAAACTGTCAGCCTAATCATATATATTTCTAATTTTAAGCTGAAACATGGCATTGGATATCTCAGAGAACTTTTAGATAGAATGTTTGCACAGCCATGCTGAAGAGAAGCAGGACATTTTCCAGAAGCTACAGCAGTGAACATAATTGTCAGTACATTTAAATCCACAGTATTTTTCAACATGTTTCAGCCAGGGCAGTCTGGATTCTTGACATCTAAATAACACACCTACTTTAACACACACACACATGCTCAAATCAGAACTGCAATAAAGTTTTAAGCTGTGACTGGTGTAGAAATGCAGCCTAAACGGTGTATAATGATGTTGCTATAATAGGTACAGTTTCTACCATTTTAAGCGTTCTTTACAAATTAGAGCAGCGACGCAGCACGGAGCTGGACTTTTACAACAATAAATCAGCGTTTCAGTGACACGCTGGCCGGTTACTTCGCCTTAATTACTGCGAGTGATTTATTGTCGGAACCCAACGCTATTTATAACGAAACTAAAAAGTGACTTTCTGTTTACCTTTAAAATCAGCATGCAGTCTTTTTCTGGAATGCTTAATTACACGTTACAGTAAAAACAGTAATCACAAACATGAAGTTGTCCATTTTACTTAATGAGCTCCCGCTACATTATATGAATAATTCATGACGCTGCTTTCTGTTTCTCTTTCCCCTCTGAGGGACCCGTAGATAATTTAATTACTTTTTCGTAGACTCCAGCCTCAAATAATGCAATTAGGTTTCATAAAGCACTTGGAATGCTAAAACTGTCATGGAATGAGAGAGAAAGAGAGAGAGAGAGAGATTCTAGTGCACACCCAATCAGCGTCCAGTGATGGGAAACTTACTCAGCTTAGAGAAGTACACAGTGTAGAATCTGCTGATTTCCAGAGTGGGTGTGATAACAAGGTTCTTTGGGATGAAATACAATCAAACTGAAGAAAATAATATTGAAAAAAAATTCAGTACGACATTGTTAGCAACACCACTGTGCTAAAAAAACAAACGACACAGGGAAAAAATTTGGATTCACAATCACAGCCATGCAGTTATGGCTGGTTTCCTCCTGTCTCACGGGTTTTCTCCTGGCTGTCCAGTTACTGTCTGGCTCTCTGGTTGCCTCCTGGGTCTCAGTTTTCCTCCTGGCTACCAGGTTTCCTCCTGGCTATCTGGTTACTGTCTGGCTCTCTGGTTAAATCCCGGCTCTCCAGTTGCCTCCTGGATCTCTAATTACTGCCTGGCTATCTGTTTTCCTCATGGCTCTTGGGTTTCCTCCTAGCTGTCCAGGGACTGCCTAGCTCTCTGTGTAAATCCTGGCTCTCCAGTTACTTGCTGGCTCTCTGGTTACCTCTTGGCTCTCTAGTTACCTCCTGACTCTCTAGTAGCCTGTCACTTTTCCAGTTTCCTCCCAAAGCATGTAATTAGGTAGATTGGCTACTCTAACCTGTTCCTAATTGTGATGACTGATTTCATGAATTTGTCTTCTCCTGTCATGGTCTGTTCTTCCATTTAGGGTGTACTATCATTTTACACAGTATTTCTTGTATGGAAAGGTCTCTAGATTCATATATCCCTGACCAGGATAAAGCATTATCCGAAATAATGAATGATTAATTAATTAATACCCACATTCTAGAAACATCTTCTGAACTTTCTTGGAAACCTGGCTGTCCAGTTCCTGCCTGGCTCGGTGTTTACCTCCTGGCTCTCTAGGTACATCCTGGCTCTCTGGGTACATCCTGGCTCTCTGGGTACATCCTGGCTCTCAGGTTTCCTCCTGACTGTCTGGTTACTGTCTGGCTCTCTGGTTAAATCATGGCTCTCCAGTTGCCTCCTGGCTCTCTGGTTACTGGCTGGCTCTCTGTTTTCCTCATGGCTCTTCCTCATGGTTTCCTCCTAGCTGTCCACTGACTGCCTAGCTCTCCGCATACATCCTGGCTCTCTAGTTACCTCCTGGCTCTCTGGGTACATCCAAAGATGTTTCTAGAATGTGTGGGAACGTGTGGTGAATATAATTAATTAATCAAGGTATTTCTAGCCAGGATAATTATCAGGGATTTACAAGCTGCTTTTCACGAGATTTGATTACTGTTTTTAAGAGCTGTGTCAGGAATATTATTTTAATGCTTTTACATAATGAGTAAGTAAAGTGTGTTTCATATCACAGGCCCTTCAAAGCATCAATGTGGAATACATCAAGCATGCTTTTGTTTTTCCTTGAGAAACATTTTTCCCCCATGAACATAATGCAGGCATCTTTCCTGAGGAGACCCTAATCATTTCTGTGTGCTTGTATCTCAATAGTTTGTTTTCCCTTGTTTGGGTGTCCGCGCTATCACACCACACACCATTGTCCATGATGGATGTTTAGAATCGTAGAAGACGAGCCCCAAAGATTCTCAATTGTCTGAGGAAATATAGTCTCTGATGTACTTTCGTGATTCGGTGGTCTGTGTTAATATGCCATTGTAGTGCGTTACATTCCATTAGCCGCGAGGACGTCCTGGTTAACCTAAAGTGTTTTACAGAAACAGAAGCAGACACACGGGTCCAAAAAAACTGGGCTGTAGATGAGCGGAGAAGCAAAGGAGGTCCGGGTGTGCGTACGCTAGTGACACCATGCTAATGGATTTCGCAGCAGATGGTCAGGAATGACCGATGTGGATACTCATTCCCTAACTATGGCCTGTTATAATGTTCAACGAGTTGCTCCCCATATTATTAACATGATCACAGAGGCATCAGCTCGCACTGACAGGCAGTAATGCAGGCTTTCAGCACGAGCTGTGACAGCCGTTTTTGACACTGGATAATTGCGTTAACTGCTGTGCCGAAATAAAATCAGGTGACGGACTAAATGTAAGCGAATGCAGTCGGTGAACCCTATTCAATGTGACAAGCCTTTGTGTAAAGAAACGATTCTGAATGTAGATACAGCACAGCAGGGGATCGAGCCGTGTCAGGTTTAAAGTTTAGCGCTCTCGAGATTTGATGTCTAGCGTACTGTATGTTCCTGTGGTGGTGGTGGTGGATGATGATCTTTTTCTCTGGTAGGGGTTAAAGAAAAAAATTAACTAATATATATATATAAATTTTTTATTTTTTTTTAAATGCAAACACTGAATTTCGGGTCCTTGAACTGACAGCATTTATAGCTTTATTTACGATGAACAAGGCAGCACGGTGGCCTAGTGGTTACAACTGTGGCCTTGCACCTCCAGGGTCCGGGTTTGATTCCCACCTTGGGGTCTGAGTGTGTGGAGTTTGCATATTCTCCCCATGTTTGATGGGTTTCCTCCACATACTCTGGTTTACAAATTACACCCGTAATGTGTGCGTGTCCTGCGATGGATTGGAACCCTATCCAGGGTGACCCTGTTTTGTGCCAAAAGTCTCCTGGGATAGGCTCAAGGCTTCCTGCGACCCTTTATATAGGATAAAGTCATATAGAAGATGAATGAAGGAATGTATTAATTACTTAATACATGTGGCAATACATGGTGTTTCCCAAACTCTACACCCCTAGTGGATCCCAAGGGTACTGCAGGTGGACTGCAAGAGCTAATAAAGAAATGAATACATTTAAAAATTAAGCTTGAAGTTGCCATATACAGTTCACAGTGCATAAAATCCATCCTCGGAACACAACCCAGAAACCACTGTCAGCTGAACAAAGGCATGAGTGCATCACAGCGTATCAGTTTTGCTCACTTGATAAAAGAATTTTGTGCAAACTGGAGTGACGACCAAGCATTTGCTGAAAAGTATCATCCGAACAAAACTGTGTTTGTGAACAGAGTGCTACACCTTATGAACGATAATGTGGCATCTTTTTTTTTGCAGTGCAATTGCGCAATTGTGCAGCCGAGAAAAAAACTAACCTCTCTAGATAGATTTTTAATAAAACCATCAGCCATGTACGAACCACAGGCCAGGAAACAAAAAAAGAGAGAAAACCCCTGAAGGAGAATTACCCAGTTTCATTATGGAAGAGGACTCTCCTTTTAAACATTAATCTCCTCCTCACCCGTCTTCCTCTCCTTCGTTCCTTCACGTCAGCGAGTCTCCCTAAAAAAAAAAATGTGTGTTAACAGTACATGTACAGTGCATGTTAAAAATGAATTGTTCACTCTCTCCTGTGCAGCTTTTTTTATATTTGGTGTTGTATTATTTTTGTATAATTAAGGCTTTTTTTTTATTATTTTGTGATGTGAACAAAATAAATCAAAAGTTAAATATGGTGCATAATGATGGAGAACGGATTAATTCTATTTAAATGTATTCCTATGAAAAAAATCTGAATCGACCGAAACAGAATTTAGAAATGAATTACGTTCGTGAACCGAGGTTCCATCGTATATATATCAGAAACAAGTTTTATACACCAAGTATGTTGACACACATAAGGAATTTGATTCCTGATGTTTATATCTATATATTTGCACAGGTGATAAACTGATCACTGTTGTTTTTTTCTTCAGTTCTGATATGTGATCAAGCAGTTGCACCAAATAATTTTCAAATAATAATAATTTGAAAAAGCTGAATTTGATCAAATTACGCCTTTCCACAAGAAGACGTTTATTTAATGTTGTCATGCTTATTGCCTCTGTGTAAAAAAAAAACTAATTCACATTGCCAGGTCTGTGACATAAACAGATTACATCATGAACCACAAGGAAATCTGTATCACTGGTTTATTGTACTGATGGAGTCTCCAGTGTTAGCTACAAGGAGTTTTTTCCTCCATGTGAAAGTCATTACGGAACACCAATAAAGGAAAGCCTTGCTATAATACGCGTGAGAAGAAGAATGTGTATAGAAGATTAAATGGAACTCGAAACAGATAAAAAACAAAAACACTGTTGCGCGATAACAGCGAATCTGTTTCATTGTGATTATTTTCCGATAACAGAGCAACGTGGAGAGTTTTTCTTCTGTGGATGTGATTTGGAATATAAAACCACTTCGTTGTTTCAAGCTCCACTTGTTGTTGTCTTTTCTGCCTGCAGTCTGAGTATATGAGTAAGGACGGCTGATGAGGATGTGGAGTTTACCCTGGGTGCTTGTGTCTGGGTTTTTTTTTTTTTATGTTTTAAAGTGGATTTGGAGCACGGGTTTTTCCGATGAAGAAAGTCAGAAATTGCATCCAACTGCCTCCGGCTCACGCTCGTTACATGACACTGGTCTTATGTCAGGCTTAGCGGACAAACGCGGGTGTTTCAACGGCATGCCAAGTTCACTTTAAAAATGCCCTGGATTCAGTACAGGGGGAAAAAATATAAGAAAAGAGGAAGTAAGGAACTGCAGAGAAGTGGAGAGAGAGAGAGAAAGAGAGAGAGAGGAATGAGTGAGCTAGCCTCTGGCCGTGTTGTAGCTCTTGCTGCCATCTCATGCTTCATTAGTTTTCAGCCATTATGAACAATATTTGTCATCCACTTCGGCCCCCGGAGCTGTTAGTTTACAAGCCACCTGATAGAAATAAGTACAAGACTTCGCATGGAATTACACTTGTCTCGCCTTTCCTCCGTGTCCAACAAATTTCAGATTCTCGCGTTACATCAATGCTTTGTTGGTTTTTAGAGCTTATATCCCACGTATCCTGATTTCTCAAATTAAAAGCCTAACTATCCGTAATAACTGTTTACGCTCTGGGTTAGAAAGAGCAGCGCTGACGTTAAATACCAACAAGTACGTCCTGAAGTGTTTTTATTCCTCTTATTCAGCAGCAATTTGTCAACGTTACCATGTAATCGTTCATTAAAGACCAATGCTTTATTACATTTTTTTTTACAACTTACAACATTTTTTTCTCCTTCTACAACTATGGTGAGTTCCCGCTGCAAAGCGTCAGTCCTATTGGATGATTCACATCAAAAGTGTTTAACATTTAATTTTTAATTTAAAGCAGTCTTCAAGCCATGTAGAGATTCGATTGCATTTAAAAAGTTAATCATGTCATGATTGTAAACTTTGACATAGTATAATTGTTAATCATATAAAAAATAAAAAAAACACTCACACACACACACATGCATACTGTCTATTTACAAGACTACCCCGATTTTTTTCTCTTTTTTTATTTACATCAGGGTTTGTGTAAGGTGCCACACATCGCCTATCAGGCGATCGCCAGCGCTCTGCCTTCGCATCATCGATTCACTAATCAGATAAATGCCCTCCCGGAAGCTGTTCCGAGTTTATTTTCATCCTTCGAATGTGTAAAACCGAGTAGGAAATAAAAACAATTGATCAGCCTGAACGCGATAACAGATGGCGACCAACTGTTCCCCGGATTCGCGGCATAAGTCGGGACCGTGGCGAGGCACGCAACAGATGATCAATAAGACAGAAAAGCCATTATTACTTCAGCTCACAAGATTATCTACTTTCACAGTGTATATCTTGTCTCCCCTGCAAATTGATTGAGAAATCCAATTAAAGCTGTCCCTTGGAGTTGTTTACGAGTTATGAAGATGTATGTCTTCCAATGTTGTGGCTGGCTTTTTCTTTTTTTTTTTTTGCCCCTCTCTCCTGGATTTATGCGCTTCTCCTCCGATACGCTGACTCGCACATGGAGGTAACGCTATCAGTCACAGCAGCATCCGCTTACTGAAAATTACGTCCGGATTAAATTGCTATGCTAAACATGGTTTTATTAGGAAGTGTGTAAATTAACGTCCTAACCTTGACATGTTGTCCTTTTAGAGTCACATGACATCAGTCACAACAGCAGGCCGTGGAAAAAAATTTACTGGGCTACTGTGTATTTTCGTAAATAATTACAGTCGAGGTTTATTTTGAATCAAAGAAATAATAGAAAGATTACCTGATGATCATATATTAACCTACTGGATTACCTGATGCCTTGTCACACAGATAAAAGAGTAGCCTAGCTATTGCTAGCTAGCAGTACTGTATGTCAAGGTGGACATAATTTGTAACTTATGCAAAAGAGAGAAAAAAGCGTGTGGAAATTGATGAAGAATGTAATAAGGGTATTAATTTGCAAAAAAAAAAAAATTTTTTGTAACTTGACATCAGACGCTGTTTAAATATGTGATTCCTCTGGGATTTGGTGGTGTTTACTAGCATTTGTGACATTTCAAGCTTTCTAATTAATAACTAACTAACTGTTTCAGGGTTAAATAGAAAGCTTGTGCTCTATTAAGAGTGTAGAACTTCTTGCTCCAGACTCCAAATAGTGTCCTTCATCAGGGGTTAGAGAGGGATTTAGGATTCAGCCTTGTATTAGACGCTAGTTAGCTTTGTAGCCCTCGTTTGCTGAGAGCTTTGCTTTGTAGAGCAGAAATGGACCAAATTCAGGATTTTAAATCAAGAATTTTTACAAAGCAACTAAAAACATAATAATTAGATTGATTTGTTAAAAATAATAATTATAATAATAATAAAAAAAATAAAAATAATAATAATAAAAGTATTTGCATCAATGAAGCAAGGTGGTGGTAGGATGCTTCGACTCTTTTCACAAGCTATGATTTTTATTAGATCTACTTCAGGAAATGGTTTAATCATCTCCTTTAACTTTTCTGGTTATTGAGCAAATGGTGTGGTGGCATGCTGGCTCACTGGGCCGCACTGTTTTGCACAAGTTTGCATGTTCTCGCCATGCTTGGTTTGGTGTGTTTCCTCCAGAATATCCAGTCTCTTCCTAAAGTAGTGTAGTGTAGGTTGATTGATGTTTCCAAATTGCCCGTAGTGTGTGCGTGTGCGTGTGCGTGTGTGTGTGTGTGTGTGCGTGTGTGTGTGCCATGGCATCCCCTCCAGGGTATGCCCTGAGTTGTACCATGATGTCCTGATTGTACCATGTTGTACCATGATAACCTGGGAGAGTCTCCAGGCCGTGTGACCCTACACATAAAAGTATGCTGTATTGCAAGAGGTAGTACTGATGGCTTGATGGACTTTGTGTTGCTCTGTGAGATGTTCAAAGTTTGGGATATTTTTAACAACCAAACCCTGATCAAAATTTTTTTTTTACAGAACTTATAAACTGTCCTGGACTTGTTTTGATAGATCTTCTGTAGCTTTAGGTATTTTCTTCAAGTCACTTTGACACTTTAAGTTCACAAAGGTTGACTCTTTTAAACTGTTTACACTCATGGACAAAAGAAACATAGCACTTCAAAAAATGCAACAAAAATTTTTACTGTTACGAAAACATGATGTTTGTTTGCCTTGTAACATGTGCTTGTGCTTATGGGTAACGTTAAAATTACCGTCCTGCTCAGTAGAGCGTTACTTTATTGTGGACTAGCGTTAGTACGCGTCTTTGGCGGTTGAAGAGTTTGTAGAAATAGTTAAAATGTTAAAGCTAAAAATTATCTGCTGATCTTTAATGTAATCAGTGATATTATTATTATTATTATTATT